>VWXS01000132.1:16794-81377 GCA_028584115.1 Stagonosporopsis vannaccii | reverse complement strand
CCGTTTATTAAAATTAAATTGCCCAGAGGCTTTCGAGGAATTGGTCAAAATTTCAATGATTCCCCCGGGGGCCGGAAGTGAATTTTTAAAGTCGGGGGCCCCCCCCCCCCCCCCTTCGGCATAGGACAGAGCTTCGAAACCATGTGACGAGCCTGTAACGTTGCGCAACATAATTCGCCTCGGAATGTATCATTCCCAGTACCTCGCCCAAGCCATAGAATGCGTATGGTTCCTTTCGTACGCAGGCTTTTGTAAGCGTAAAGTCCACGACTTGTTGGCAATTGGCCCTTGTTGTGGATGCGGTCCCCTGTTTGATTACCCATGCTCTTCAGATACGTTTGCTTGAACTCGGTAACGCCAGCTGGTCAAAAAATCTTGTTCGAGTGTCAATGATGGAGGCCGATGACTATTTCCATCTCATTGGAGAGCGAGATAGTAAGCAATTGTGACGAGTGATTGCGCCAGCGATGAGCTCTGCCTTTTGTTGACAGTCAGATAAATGGCTGTGAGGAGTATGTGGCTGTGCCTCACGGTCTTCTGTTGATTGGGATAGTCGGTGTCGAAGCGAGGAAGTGCGACCGCTTCTGCAAGACCTGGAAGCCGAGAGGGTAGCTGAGCTGTAAAGAAGTGCTCTCACTTGGGTCGATCGTGAACAATGTTGATAAGAGAAAGAAAGTGACTAGATTAAGCTGACTGGATAACGATGACTGATATTTAGAACGTTGGGAAGGAGAATCGATCGTCCAATACCCCAAACTACATGCACAAACTGAAGCTTCTATGTGCTTCTCTAAACAGCGAACGTCTATATGCACCCGCTTCAAATGCCTACTCGCTAAATGCAGCAAACCAACATACCAACTACGATGAAAGAAAGTCAAGAAATCTAATAAACTGAGCAGCCAACCTGCGCCCTTGTCAACGCTGAAGTGAACATGGCCTGCATGGCTTTGTAGTGGAAGAAGATGCCTCCTAATACAGCGAGATGCCAGATGTTGTGACTGCAACCAAAGTAATCGAAGACACCGGGGAGCCAGCGCTCAGGGCACTTGCTGGCATACAGCACTGCGCCAGTAATGTACACGATGAGACTCTTGGTGATGGGCGCATAGAAGTACAGCGCCCACTCAGGGCCACGGGTCCAAGAAAGCTGGAAGAATGGAATGAAGCCCGTCAATGCGAGAGAGCAGTAGAAGGCAACGCGCAGCCATGCCATGTCGGCGCGGTTGAAGGTAGGCCGCCATGGCAGGATAACACCACCGACACCAAGAGCAGCAGTGAGGATCATGTACGACCAGCGCGAAACAGGCTCACAGTAGAAAGCGGCATACTCGGTAGTGAGGATGGAGGCAGCAACCAGCAGGGAGATACCTGTGTAATCGACGCAGGCAAAACGCTCAAGCAGAGTCTGCTCTGAGATGCTGCTCATGGTGTGCCAGATGGTAGAGCAAGCCAGACATTTACAGGCCGCAAAAAAGAAGACGCCGGCAATGAAGATGTCAGCCTTGGTTGACTTGTCCCAATTGACACTGGATGGGTAGAAGTAAAAGGCCAGCGCAAGGACCATGACAAAGCCCAGAAGATGAGACCAGATGTTGACAAGCTCGTTATGGAAACCGAAAACGGAGCGGACGCAGGCCCATTTGCCTTCTGAGAAGCGGTAGCCCTTGAGGATGTGTGGATTGATTTTCCAGGGCTCTGGAAGGTCGTCGTAGTGGATCAGACCGTGTTCCTTTGCGCGAAGAAGTGCACGTTGTACACCATGTTCAATCGTGGTTTCCACAGTCTCACGAGCGCGGCGAGCTTTGTCGAGACCGCTGTCCACCACGCCCCTGGCAGCTTCGATGCCTTCGTCCATCTTCTTTCGCCCGCTTTCATACATCTCATGGGCATACGAGCCGAGGGTGCCGTCGTATGCGCGCGTCTCGAAGTCGGTCAGGTACGAGTCCATCAGCAGGATGCCTTCCAGAACTTTCTCACCCAGCGTCTCCTGCTTTTCCAATGCTTCTTTGTATCGCTCCTCGAGCGTCTCGACAAAGACGGACGCTTGCCGGCGTCCGGCTTCGAATGCCCCATCAGAGATCTTTGAGCACGATTCTCGCACAGCAAGCAGGGTTGTGTACGCATATTCGACGCCTGCGTCGTATTTGAGGTGGCCATACTCTTCGAGGCAGTCCAGACGGCAATTGAGATCAGCTAGGAATTGACGAAGCTATACAAAATCAGTCAAAGCTATAGAATTACACGGGGGATGCCCACCATCAAATGAAAGTTTTCGGCTTCCTGGCTGCACGGCTTGGTATGCCATGAGTGGCGCCGCTGACGTTGCGCCTGAAAAGTGCCATAGGCAGGACGGCGCAAGCGCTGGATGGGCTCCTCTTGCGAAGTCATAATGGCGGTGCTCACGCCTGCGGAAGACTTGGAGCGCGACATGAGGGGCAACAGACTGATATACACAAGCGGCGGGGCTGTTGAGGCGTGGCGAGACCGCGGTTGCTGAGGGGGTCCAATCGACAAGAGTCCCAGATCAGGAAGGTGTGCGGATTGGCTGCGTGACGATTCGTCTGGCTGACCTTTGCATGTGCGCACAATGAGGCTCTTTGGCTGGGTGGCTTGCTGTCAAGGAATGAATTGGCGGCTCTGGTCTAAGGACTGGTGGGTCGTGTTCTGCACGAATGAGGGAGCGGAGCACGCAGCGTGGATGGCGAGCCGAAAGCGGAGTGGGTAGCAGCTGGCAGCGGGGGTGTACGAGGTTATGTACAGAAGGACGACCGAGGGCTACGGTACTGTGGGTGGCAGGATGCCAATTGAGGTCTGAAAGGAAAGTGGGAAGGTGGGAGCGACGGCGCTTTAGTCGTGTTGGCGCCCGTCATTCAAATCTCTTGTCCGAGGCTGCATGGATTAGGGCTACTTCAGTGTTTTGCGGACCCTGCGTTTCTGGAACACCGAACTGAAGTTCATGCTAGGGCTGACGGCTGACGTATCGTAGATATTTTTTCCGCTTGTTCGCATGCATGTATCATTTGCAAGAGACCGTGGCATATTCTACATTTTGCGTGCGAACGGCACACGGCAGCATCGTGGGAAGAACGGCTCGAACGCCTTGGCATTCTCCATTTGACCTGGTGCCCTCGTCGGCTCTCAGCACAGCGCCACCAGCATCCATCACGGTTCGACAGCGCATTGTTTTCTCGGGCTGTGTGTTGTAGCCAGCCGTTGACAATTGTTGTGCTTCGCATGTCGCACTTGAAACCATTCCGTTGCTGTTTCCAGGCTCAGCTCCCCTCATTCGCTCGTTTCCGTATTCTTTTCCTACATTGCCCTAAAAAGGAGTGGCTGGTGGATGACGGACTTGCCTTGTCACACATCGTCGTCTGAACCTGGCTTAGACTGCTTGTTGCTGCGCTGGAAATTAGACGGCAATGTCTCATGTGATTCCGCTACAGTTGGAGACTTGGACTGACGCACTGCAGCGCAAATTGCGCTATCCTTGGACAATGTCCGTCGGCGCTCTGCTTATGCACCATCGCCCACTACTTCCCCGCGAGCTTGCTTTGGCCTTGTAAGACGCATACCATCTACGGCTAGCACTCGGTCTGGTAATCGTCACACTGCGCCTACGAGGTCGCATGTGGGAGGACTTCAGCTGAAGCCTTGAACATCAAAGAATCGCAAATTCGACCCGAAACCATCATCAACCGTTGCTCTCACCGGACGCTCTGTACGGGATTCCTTGTCAAGGCTGGACTAGACCCAAATGCCATAAGCAGAGCCTCACACCTCATGCGTGGCCAATCGTGGTCGCACCTTGAGCGTCAGTTGTTCTACACCTCGGCGCGACTTGCTTTATGTCACACTTCGTACTTTGTTGGAGAATACAGGCAGGCTAGCCAGGCAGCGTCACAGGGCTCGCCGAGCATGCATTTTGGTCTTCAGTCGTTCAGTAGTTCTCTTCGTGCATGCAGTTCTGTTGCCTCCTTGCCGGCAGCCAATCATCTCGATCTGATCTCCGCTTCTGAACTCCCGGTCAGCGATGCCCTGCATATCTAACGTGCCATGACCTCAGAACACGAGGATCACAACTTCGCAAACCACTCAGTATTTTTTGACAACTCCACACAACATTTCGAGTCCGGACTTCGAATGTCTCGACAATAACGAAACATGGCGGTGCTCGCGGCAATATTACCAGTCGTCTCACGCAGTTCGTGCCTTGCGCTAGAGTTGTATCGATTCGCCGCCTCATCTCCAGCGGAGGCCGAAAGCTTCCTGAAAGTTGCCAGAGCAATCAACGGTTATGCCGCAATCCTGAAGCAGGTCGGAACGATAATCAAAGAGGACGACCGGCTGCCTTCTTATGAGGTATGTCATTTCTCATTTCCTACGAAGTGGCTGCGCCACCATCCAACCTGCCATTCCATGTGCGTAAGGCTGGGAACACCACTGTACTTTTTTGTCATGTCCTGTCGTTAGCAGTAGCTTCACTTAAAGATAGAAAGAAGCTTGTGCAGTTAAAATCAAAGCTGGCGCAAGCGTAATCCCTTCGTCATGAACCACATTACGGCTGACTGTGATAACAGGCTCTCGACGTACTCGAAGATGTCACTGTACAGTCTCAGACCGTCCTGATGGAGATTGAAAACACAACTGGGCTTCGTAGACAAGAGCCAAGCCAGGAAAGAAACGGAGTGCGGTCGTCAAAAGATGATCCGAGAAATGGAACAGTCGATGTGATCAGGCTGACATACTTTGCCGCGCATATCGAATGCCTGAGGTTGACATTAGCTGTCCTGCTACAAACCCTATATACTGCGCAGAGCATCATGTGGTCGAAGTAAGTAGAACTGCTCATCTCTGTCTTTTGGTGAAACCAGCCCGGTAGGGCTGAACCTTCGAAAGTCGTGCTGTCTATGACAACGTTAGCATCGGCTCTCACCAAAAAGTTTTCATCATCGGTTCTTGTTCACTGATCACCTTTACAGGCTGCGTCCCACAGTATCTCCAAAGCAAGCTGCCAAAGCAGTGGCAAATGAGAAGGTCCAGCTTCAGACACTCATCGTTGAGCAACAGATGTCAATACTTTCTGCAGCAGTGCTTCATAAGCGAGTGCCTCGCAGAGATGCCCGATTTCTCATGGAGTCAGACAGCTCGCAAAGTCTCGTTACGTCGGATCGTGAAAATACACCACCCAGCCCAAACCATCTCTACCAGTATCAGGACAAGTATTTGGGAAGTCTCGACACATCCGACTCTACAGAGGGAGAATGGCTGCCGACTGTATGTGGCGTCGCTGCTCCGCGGACTGAGCAACTTTTGGAGAGATGGACCAGCCTGCCCGATTTTGATGAACGCATCCGTGACGCAGAACGAAAGGCCCGTACCAAGAAGCACGAGAATCAGCAAGCAACTGTCGAGTCAGACAGCGAGGGAGAGGAAAACGGACAAGGATATAGGCCCAACGATGCAGGGTTGGCTTCAGCGCCACCTCAACGGTCTGGGAGTGTGCAACCGTTGTTCACAGATACTACTACACTGCCCATACCGGTGCCGCATGCTAAATTCGGATCTTCGGCTCCGACAACACCAGTGGCTTCACCGAGGACTTCACGTACAACATTCGAGGCCCCAGCATCACCCCGCGCAAGTATAGGAAGCCTTCCGGTCGAAGCAGCAGCAGCAGTTGAAGCCAAGGAAGAGGACGAGGACCTTGAGCTGGAAATTCCGTGGACTCTTCGGACTAGGAAACTCGAATGGAGATATGTTGACGGAAAAGTTGTTGGCTCTAATACAGAGCTACCGCCGTCGACTGCATTTAACGACCGCCCCAGTCAGAGCTGGACAGAAGTAATGGCGAGCTGGGTCTGCAAAGAGGCCATTGAGGAATCAGGGTACAAGGTTATTCAGGTCCAGAAAGAGAGGAACGATGGGCGCCGGACGAGATTTGACACGTGTTTCTGCATCGAGCAGCCACTAAAATTTGATCAAATCAAACGACTCGTGGAGCGGACAGTTGAGATATATCGGAAGAACGTACCGCCCACGCCCCCACCCCCAGCACCGCCGCGTGTCAGACGTACTTCATTCGACCGACCACCTCCTGGACCACCTCCGAGCTACCTGACCAAAATGGCTGCTCAGGATCGCGATCGCACGCCAACAGCAAGCCGACCTCAGATACCATTAGAAAGGTCATCCAGCACATTAGCATATCCGCCACCACCACCACCGCCGCCACCGCTGGACCGCTCAATGTCCATGCCAGGGCCGGGGATAGTTCCTCCACCGTACCCCCCGAGCATCAACTCGCAGGCACCCACCCGACCCGTGCACATGGGCAATGGCCAATACTCCTCACTCCCCTCACAGAATCCTTACCTCCCACAAGTGCCCCTTCCAGCTTCAAACGGGCAGCCGTATCCATATCCACCTCCCCCAAACGGCGGCCCGTACCCCGGGTACCCCATGCCGCCCTACATGCAATCCCCTGTTAGTGCGTCGAGCCCGCAATCGAGACTGCGCCAATCCCATGTCCCGTTCCGGCCAGCAGATCGGTATGACGACGACTCGATGACGTCGGATTCGGGGAGTGGGGAGCGCAGGAGACGCAGGTCCAGGTCTAGACGCAGGTATGAGAGGGAGAGCGAGGGGCGGAAGAAGAGGCACGGGAAGAGTGCGGCGGCGGGGACGCTGTTGAGCATTGGCGGGTTGACGGCGTTGTTGGATGGGCTTGGGTAGGAGACGGCTGGCGGGCTGGAGTGGAGAGGTTTGCTGTTGTAGAAGGGGGTGGATAGATGGACGACTTTACGATGTGCTTGATGATTGCGCAATTTTTGGTGTAGCAGCTCGACTCTCTAAAGTTTGTAGTCCCTATTTTCTTCAGGATGCCATTCAAATCCCCCGTATCGTGCAGAATGCATCCTGGTCCCAAACGCCTCGCTATGCAGAAACCAAGCAAATGCCCCATCTCCTCCCCGCTCACCGGCTATCAGCAACGTCCGGCAGCCTCTCAATGACGTACTTGCCCTTGGCCACGCTCACAATCGGCACACCAGGAATCTTCCTGATGCGCCTCTTCAGGTCCCTATCGTTGGTCGCAACAAGATAGACGCGGTGCTTGAGCACCCTCTCCACAATGCAGTCATCGGCGTAGGTGCCCTTGTGGTCGCACTTGAGCCTCTCCCAGCGCTCGTCCCTGGCAATGCGCAGCGCAATCCTGTACTTGGGCCCCAGTTTCTCCAGCTCGGCCATGACGCACGTGGTGATGATGGGCGTCGCTTTTGCGTACAGCAGGTCCATCAGCGCTTTGTCGAGCTCGAGCTTGGCGTG
Organism: Stagonosporopsis vannaccii; assembly: GCA_028584115.1. NCBI lineage: Eukaryota > Fungi > Ascomycota > Dothideomycetes > Pleosporales > Didymellaceae > Stagonosporopsis > Stagonosporopsis vannaccii. The sequence continues at coordinate 74,051 of VWXS01000132.1, read as the reverse complement.
CACCGTGTGCGACAGGAAGTTGGTGTCGACGAGCACGGAGTAGGGGGGCCCCAGGGCGGTGTTGGCCTGGAAGAAGAGGGCGGACGAGGCTTGGGGGATTTCGCGCTTGGCGAGTTCGGCGGCGGCTTTCTTCTTGGCTTCGAGTTCGCCGTCGGCTTGGTTCTTCTTTCTGGGAGGCGCGTTAGGAGGGACACGGGGGGAGGGGTGGCGAGTGTGCTGCGTACAGGCGTGCGTCTTTCTGGCCTGGGGATGGTTAGCATGGAGGCGGGTGGCTGTTGGGGCTGTGGAGCGTGTGGGCGCACCGATGACTCGCTTCATCTGCGCAAACTTGCGCGTCTTCTTCTGGACGCCCATGGCTGCGGCGCGTGGGTGGTTGTGCGGGGGCGCGTGGCTGTCGAAGGGCGCTGATACTTTTTGGTGGAGCACTTTCAATTACGGATGCCAAGAGTTCGACGCTCAAAAATCGTGGCCGGCGCTGCTGCCGCGGATTCGCGCGCTAGCGAATAGTGGGACCCAGGAATAGCAGCAGCGCGGTGCATGCAGGGACGGGGTGACAGGCAGGCAGGGCAGGGCAGAAGGGTTCAGAGGGACAAGCTGCAGTGCGTTTCTGCGCACAGCGCTGCCTGAGTCTACCGCCGCGCATCGCTACATGCAGCCACTGGCTCTCTGCCAGCTGCCTCTCCACGCCATCGCTATCTGAGGGTCGTCGCCGTCGCTCGCTCGTTGCGCCGCCCCCATTCCGATCGCTAGCCCGTGCCAAACACCAAGCGAACCAGGCGCTCGATCCTCACTCGGCCGCCGCCCCTGCAGCCCCGTTCTCCATTCTCTCTCCGCCCACAGCCCAGCACAGGGTCCTCGCCGCCTCTCGCTGTCCTGTCGCTCGTTCCGCCAGCCATCACCGCAGTCGCAGCCCACCCGACTCGGACGCCCTCGGACGCCCTCGCACACAGCCGCGCTCGTCCCCTGAGACACGATCGGCCGGCGCCGCTCTTCGCCCACGCCCGTCTCCTGAAGCGGGTCCCGCGATCCCCAAGGCTGCAACACCACCCCATCCGACGTCGTACAGACCTCGCCATGCGTCTTTCCGTCGGCCTGCTGGGCCTGCTGCTCGCTGCAGCGCCTGCCGTCCTTGCGCAGGACAACAACAACAATAATAATAACAACAACTTGCCACAACTGTCGACGCTCCAGCAGCCTGATGGGGAGGCCGCGTCGTCTACCGCTCCTGCGTCGTCTGCAGCGCCAACCTCGAACAGAGCATCCACCTCAGCAGCAGCGTCTTCAGCACCTGCATCCTCCGCACCCGCAACATCGGCACAGACAACAAGTGCAACACTGTCTGGGACGACGGCCGCCACTGCTGACAACGGCGGAGACTTCCCCACCCTAACACAGGACGTCGTCCAACTCTCCGGCCTGCCTACGCTCGCTGGTATAGGCGTCCCTCAGCAACAGGTGCCAGACACTTCTGGCGCCATGTTCATGCAGAAGTCGGATCTGCCGGACGGGACTGTGTTCATCTGTGTCGGCGCTATTCTGGGTTTCCTCGGTGCCTGCGTGCTTCTGTGGCGAGGACTCGTTGCGTGGTCGCTGCATCGATCCGTCAAGCGCGCTGCTCTGGCGCAGAACCTGGCTGATATGAAGGCCATGTCAGCAGTGCCCGGCAAGAAGCGCGGCATGTACACTCATGTCGGCGCCAGCTCCACCTTGTCTCTTGACCACCTGTCTGCTGCGCCCACTGGACACTCGAGGCCCCAAAAACCATTCGCCCAGGGTCCCGGTGGCACGCCTCCCAGGGCTGCGTCGTCTCTGTTCTTTTCTCCCACTGCAGGCGGTGCAGCTGGTCTGGCACAGCAGGGCAACCGATCGTCCAACTACCTGCCCGCAGGCTACTATGCTGCTGGAACCGCGGCGCCCGCCGGTGGGTCTCCAATGGCACATGTTGGCGGACCTGGTGGTCATCTATCGACCAACTCGCTCGCGTTGCCAGGGAACCGCTTTAGCAGAGCATCCGGCACATCGCCCCCAGAGTCGCCATCTCTTCCACCGTCTCGTGGCTACGACCGCGCTTCTCGGTCCAGGGACGGCTACACAAACTACAACCGCAGCAGCGTCGCCACCCTCAACACACCAGGAAACACCAGGAGCGGCGTCTATGGCCACGGTCAGGCCAGCGTTAGCAATCTGTCTCTGAACGTACCGGGCGGAACCACAGAAGCTGGTGGGCGAGCCCCGAGTGCATATCTCGAGGACCTCTTTGAGAACCACGGCGGCGCGCGCTCGCAAGAGAGATTCTAGAAAGATCTCGAGCAGCAACCCGCCGCGCAGCGCATCATCCGCTCCCAGTCTCTCCTCGACACGGGCGTGAAGCTGTACCGCTCCGTCTACCAGGTCTCTCGCGAGCGCATATGGGACGTTGAACTCGCGCTGGAGCGCTCCAAGTCTGCTGTTTTGCTGCGGAGGCGAGACGGCCGCTGGACACCGCAGCTGCCCTCTTTATTGTGATGGCGTGGTGCAGCGATACACAGCGCTTCTGTGCTTGTGAAGTCTGTGCCCCAGCATATTTCCTGGCCCTAAGACGCCGTGCCACCCTGCGAAACAGCCGTGCCACGTCCCCCACCCCATCCACAACCAACAGCCCTCCTTATCTCCCACATGTCACGACCGCTGGCGTTGTTTTGGTTTTCAGTCGAGCTCGACCACGCATCGGAGGCGGTCCCGTTTCTTGCATTTCTGTTCATCCAACTCTGTTTCTTGTGCATAGATACCTTGGGGCCTTATCTTTTCGTAATGAACGACGTGTGTAGTGTAGAGTAATTCAAAGTACTTATACGATTGTTATCTGATTTCTGACTACCATGTCTAAGCGCTAGGTATGCGAGATAGAGAACTACTGATAGACTTGACAGTTTGTGACATGGGGGGGGGGGGCGTGTTTGGGGAGCCGGTGATGCAGTGAAGTGCAGTGCAGTACGCTACAGGACAGTACAGGGTAGGGCAGAAGTAGTGCAGTGCAGTGCAGTGCAGTGCAGTGACATGTGCGTCGTTGATTCCATCGGACCCGACCGGACCCACCTTCAGCACTGCAATCTCTAGCGTGGGAGGGCGGCTTGAAGTGATGTGCGCAGTGAGATGGAAGATGTAATTCCTGTAAGCAACAGGAAGTAATCTTCACTTGCACTGCGGTCTCTAGCGCGGGAGAGCAGTTTGGAGGCTCCTGAGGTCATGCCGTACGACGCTGCGGTGTGAGCACTGCAATTCCTAGTGCACAAGAGCAGCTCAGAGGCTTGGGTCGCTGTGCGCGGTAAGACGATTGAATCCAACCACTTCTTCCTGAGCTGTCTCCAGCCTCCCTCCCCTTCGCAGAAGACACCGAACCTCAAGCGTAAAACACATGACATTAACGCACTGCGACGGCTCTCATCGAGCAACCCGCACGAACAACATCGCTGGCCGTCCCAACATCACACCAGCGAGAACATCAAGGCAAAAATAAAAAGAAGTGGTATGTAAGGTCACGCAGGTGGCTCCAAGCACTACCGAACCCCCTCGTACAAGGAGGCGTTAAACGCTCAAAGCCTAAAAGTGCCGTCTCACTCTAGAACGCAAATATGACAACCTCGCGGTGAGAAGATACCCGACGAGGCCGTTGATTAATCGTCCATTTGTATGATTGTGTGTGAGGAGCAAAAAGAGGGCGGCTGGCCGCGCGTGATTTTGTGGGAAGCGCGCGCCGGTGCCAAGAGCGCGGGCCGGCTTGACGCCGAAACGAAAGGGTAGTTCGATTTTTCTGAGCCCTGGGAGACGAGGAGACCATCAACATTGCACAAACGGTGCGGCGCGCGTTTTCTTCGCTGCGAGGTCTTGTCTGGCTGCCAGGACGATTCGTGTTTTGTCGTCTGCATGCAGCCTGCTTGCTTGCTGCGTGCGCCGTGGCTCAGCGTTGTGCTCTGTTGGTTTAACCCACGATTGCCTGCTTTCTGGATCTTCGCCCGATGGCCAGAGAGCAACATTCCTTCTAGTGGGAGAGGAAAATAGGTTTTTAGCAGGACCGTGTCTACTCCACCCTACGCATTGCTCGTCTTTAGATGTGTAGGACTATTTTTATGACAAACATCTCTTTGTGATGTGGTTTGTGTGGTCATGTTGGGGACGTCCGGGTCCGGGGCGTGCATCTATGCGGACGTCGTATGCTACGGCATTTGTACGGCTGGACAACCGTGGCTCCATGTTCAGAGCCCGAGCAGCGCCCAATGTAATCTCGTTGGCAACCCGTTGGCAACCCGTTGCCAGAGCAGCAGCTTTGATACAGAGCCCACACAACCTGTCGTACATCTTGTCAACCACGGCACAGGGGCGCAAGGCTGGCCGCTGAGAATAGACGGCGCTAGAGCCATGTCTGGAGCGCCGCCATGTGTTCTGCGGAACGGGGTTGCATTACTCGTCATCGCGTGCGAACTAGCAACTCTTCGCGGTCCCCTTTCTTCGCTGCCGAGTTGAGGTGAAATGTTTCCTGCGTGATTATCGGTAGCTGAATCCCGTGTGCTGTGCTACGTGTCTGTCGTTCGAGCCCGCGAGCCAGTATCCTTGACCCAGCGTCCTCGAGCCACCTCCGAGTCCCCGCGCATACGCACGTTCTATCCCCCCGAGCACCTCTCCGGCTGCTCCCTTGTGTGACGCTCACGGTGCAACGACATGGCTTCTGCGCTGAATAAACGCCAGCAGGCGCGCAACGAGCGTACGCTCCAGGAGCTGATTAAGACAGTGCCGGGGAACGGGACTTGCGCCGACTGCGGTGCAAAGAATCCAGGTAAGGAGAGCGTACCTCTTGTGAGGGTTGGCTGACAAGGTTGTAGGATGGGCGAGCTGGAGTGTACGTAACCCCCTCAACCGTATCGAGCGCTGAACAACTGGTCGTCGAATCCGCGTTTGCAGCTTCAGCAATGCTGACGAATCTAGTTGGGCATTTTCCTGTGCATGCGCTGCGCAGCCCTGCACCGCAAGCTGGGGACGCACATTTCAAAGGTCAAATCGCTGAGCATGGACAAGTGGGATAATGCGCAGGTCGATGTAAGCAACGTGTCTGACCACGCCGAGACAGTGTTGACAGCAGTAGAACATGAAGCGCATTGGTAATGCCGAGTCAAACAAGATGTACAATCCCCGCAGCGCGAAGGCGCATATACCGATCGACGTCGACGAAGTGGACGGCGCCATGGAACGGTTCATAAGGCAGAAGTACGAACAGCGTGTCTACATGAGCGCCTCACAGCCCGGCACGCGACACAACACGGGCAGCACGAGCTCTGAGGACCGGCCGCCGCCGTTACCGCCTAAGCCTACAGGAAGATTCGGATTCGGGCTGAGGAAGACATCGACCTCCAAGTCTCCGCCAGTATCCCCCGGTCTTGGGTTCGAAACTTCTCAGGCCTCTCCGCCGCGCGTAAACAAGCCTTCTCGCGTCTTTGGCTCGAATATCCACACTTCTGGTGACGGACTGGATTCAAAGCTGGCAACGCTGAGAGATATGGGGTTCCCGGATGACAAGCGCAACTCGACAGTACTGAAAGGCTTGAATGGCAATCTGGACAGGACAGTGGAGGCGTTGATCCGGCTTGGAGAGCAGAACTCGGGGAGATCTGGGCGGACGACGCCTACTCCACCAGCGAAGAACGGGGTGAATGGGCTCTCGTTTGACAACCCCCCGCAGAGCGCATCTGCCGCAGTCTCGACGAATCCGTTCGATGCGCTGGACGCAGCCCCTCTCGCTCAGCAGCAACAGCAGCAGCAGCAGCAGCAGCAGCAGCAGAACCAGTTCGGTTACGGCGGACAGCAACAGGCTGGCCAGCAGATGAACTCGTACAATCCTTTCTTGCCGTCACAGGGCGCGCAGCAATACCAGCAGCCGCAGCAACAGCAACAGCAACAACAGCAGCAGCAGCAGCAGCAGAGTTATGGCCAGTCTTACAACCCATTCGGACAGCCACAGCACCAACAGCCGTCGCAGCAGAGCCTGGAGCAGACATTTCAAGGCCTGCAGCTATCCCAACAGCAGCCTCAGCAATACCAACAACCTCAACAACCTCAACAGCCTCCTGCGCAGCCGTTGTTTCCTAATCGGACAGGAGGACTCGGACAACCGAACCCACCTTTTGCGCAGACAAATCCCTTCCAGCAGTCTTTCACACCTCCGCCAATGCCACAGATACCCGAGCAATATGGCTCATTCTACCCGCCTCAACCACAGTATCAGTCAATGTCTCAGCCAGCAAGCCCAGGAAATCCCTTCCTGAAGTCTTCGAAGAGTCAGATTTTCGCACCCACAAACTCCAACCCGTTTGGCTCCAGCCTGAGCCAGTCGAGCCAGCAGCTGCAGCAGCAGCAAACGTCACAGCAAGCCTTCAACCCTTGGACCACGCAGCCACTAACGCAAACGCCGACTACACAAGCTCCCAACCCATTCAATAGCATGGGACAGAACTACCAACAGACACAGACTCCTGCAGCTCCAGCACCCAATCCTTGGAAATATCAGCAACAACCTGCACAACAGCACAGCTATCCTCAGAACAACCAGTCATTTGATAAGTATGCCGCATTTTCGCAGTTCAGCCAGCAGCAACCAGCTCCTCAACGCTCAGCTACGATGCCGAATCTGCTCATGGGCCAGACAGGCGCGGGGGCACAGGCACCAGCACCAGCAGCTCCGGCTGCCCCAGCGGCATCTGAAGCTCTGTCATTCTCCGGTCACGCGAACCCGTTCCAGAGCGCAGCACCCACCCAAGCTGCACCACAGATCGCCGCCCCGCAAGCCAAGCCGTTGTCTGCACTGAGCCAGAACCAGGGTACCAGGCATGTGAGCAACGAGAGTGTTGACTTTACAGGGCTGATGGGCGGTCGGCATAGTCCGGACGCGTTCGGCAGCTTGAGCTCGAGCTTCAGGAGATGAGGAAAGTGTTGTGAGGGATGGGGTTTGTAGATTTACGTCCAGCATAGCGTATCGTGCATCTGTTATCGCGTTCATGAAGACGAACGTCTATAGCAACAGTCGTGCATTTGTTATCGCATTCATGAAGACGAACGTCCATAGCAACAGTCGAGCGTGCAAACAAGTAGCGTGGCACTTTAATCAATTATTTTCTTGAGCCACGTCGTAGCTTGTGATGTCTGTCCATCTGCAAGTCTTCTGCAAGTCGGTCCAAAGAAGACTAACTTCCATCTCCTGCGTCAACCATTGGTTAATGCAGGACATCACACGTGCATGGCCTGGGCAGCAACGCGGCTCAGCAGCGCGCAGGGGTTCCAGCCGCTCAGCAAACAGCGGTGTGTCCTAGCTCGTCTTGCTCGACGCACGCAAGCTGCGCAACGACGATCATCCAAGCTCGCAGATCCACACGTTCGCGCACTGATCCGATCCTTCAAAAGGCGTTCGCGGCCCCAACCGTGCTCCCGTTCTGACACTCTTCGCCTCGCAATTGTTGTGCTCGCTCACATCGCAACACCCAGCTTCCAGCTTTCAGGGTCCAAGCTCGCTCTGGCGCTCCCCACGCAACGGACTCGTTGAGAGGTTGAGGAAGACAACGCATCTGTGGATCTCCTATTGCAGGGAAGAAACATAGAAATGCAACATTGAGGCCCAGCTCGACCCACTTCTCACCGGACAACCTTCTGGACTCGTAGAGCTGCAGGAGCCAGAACCGCGCTGCTCCATCGACTCAGACAGCACAACACACAGCACAACACTCCATCGACGTCGCACCAACGCACTCTCCCAGCGACCCTCACGCCACGCACGCAGCACAAACGCAGGCTATAACACGCCCGCCCAACCGCGCAACAACCACCCATCTACCTACCCAGCATACCACACCCGCAAACCACATCTCCAAATACCGTCTCCAAACCACACAACATGGGCTGGAACCCCTTCTCCACCTCCCCGACCCGCTCCTCCTACAGCTCCTCCTCGCGCAACCCCCGCTACGCCCGCAGCAGCGCTGGATCCTCCTACTCTTCCCACCGCGCATCCACCAGCCGCTATGGCCGCGCGCCCCGCGACGGCTACATCCAATGCCTGTACCGCAAACTCCGCGCTCTGTGGCGCGATCTGATCGCCTACGCACGGCGCCACCCGTACAAAGTGTTTTTCGCGGTGATTATGCCGCTGGTCAGCGGCGGCGTGCTGCATAAACTTGCGCGCCAGTTTGGGGTCAATCTACCGGAAATGGGGGGCAGTGGGGCGAGGGGAGGGTTTGCAGGCGCGGGACATGCGGGGGGAGGCGGAGGGTATTATGGGAGTGAGGGGTATGGGCCGCAGAGGGGAGGCGAGGGGGGAATGTTTGGCGGGCTCGATGTGCAGAGTGTGGCGGGCGGGATTGGGAATCTGGCGACGATTGCGCAGATGGCGAGTAAGTTAATGTAAGGTGCGACGAACTGGAGGGGGGCGAGGAGGGATGGCAATGCGACAGCTGAATGATTGGGAGGAGGGCGCCTTGATTGGCTTCACGATATGTGGTTGATGTATTTGGGCACTTATGATATCCCTAGGCGTACTGGCGAAATGGAAAACCCAACATTCCTTGCTAATGATGATTACTTTCTATCTAACCCAGCCCAAGCTCCAAGCGACCCATAACTCCAGCCCTGCATAGGATATCATAACAGACTCCACCAAGTCAACCCCTCGACCATGGCCTACCCACTCACGGCACTGCTCAGCACCTTCGCCGCAAGGCTACTGAGCAGCCTCGCCTTGTCGGCCTGCGGCATCTCCTGAAACACAGCATAAACACTCTTCCCCTTCGCATCCCTCACACTCCCCAGTCTATTCCCCGCGACAGCCCCGGCGACCATGCCGGGGAAATTCGCAACAATGAAGCCCATGGCGCCCCCACTCAGACCGCCGACGACGCTCCAGAACTTGCCCGTGGGCCCCGCCTCACTATCCGCCATGCCCTCCTCGCGCAGCATCTCCTCGAAAATGCCACCAAACTGCTCCTCGCTGAACCGGTTGTGCGAGTCCTCGGTCGTGCCAGCGGGTTTCTCGCCCCCGCCAAACCCAAACGCGCTCCACGGGAAGGACCCGAAGTTGAACCCCCCAGCCGCGCCTCCGTCGGCACCCCCTGCGCCTGCGTTTGTTCCTGCGCCGCCGCCGCCGCCGCCGCCATCAGCCCGCGGCACCTCCTCGTCCCAGTGCTCGCCCCCGCTCGACCCGCTGCTCCCAGTCCAGTTGTTGTATGCGCGCGCCGCGTCGTACTCTCTGCGCCGCGTCGGGTCCGAGAGCGTGTAGTATGCGTCGTTGATGTCCTGGAAGCGTTTTGTGCGGGCGGCGCGCTCGGGCGAGTCGGCGGGGACGCGGTCCGGGTGGTGTTTTAGCGCGGCTTTTTTGTAGGCGTCGCGGATTTGCTGCGCCGAGGCGCTGGGGTCCACAGAGAGCGTTTTGTAGTAGTCGAGTGCTGGCGTGCGTCAGTGGCGGAGTGTGCGAGAAGAAGGGTGGAGGGAGCTTACGCATGGTGGGCGGCTGTGGGGTTGTACTTGGAGAGCGAAGGGTGTTGCGAATCGAACGGGGTGGGGAGGTCTGGGGTGCTTTGTTGTGGCAGGCTGCAATGCGGGAGTCGTGAGGCAAGGTGTGTTGAGTTGATGCGATGACGTAGCAGTCAAACCGGAGGTCAGCCACTGTGGCTTAGTTCACATGCTGCGGCTCACTAAGACACAGATAAGGGGGCTTTATATGATTATACTTCTACGGCCCACATCTACACGTTGGCTTTTGCATATATATCCTACATACTTCCAATCAAGTTACTTTTGCCCCATCATGTTGGAGTTTCTGTGGGCGGCATGAGCTACCTGACGCGGCTCTGAGCCTTGGTCTTGCGCTTTCTTGTCTCGCCGTTGATGTTCTGTGCGGTCGCAGACTGGATCGCAGCCTCGTCCTCAGGAAGGTCAGATGTCTCAAGGAGTGGCTCATCAACAAGCTCCTTCTTGCCAAGCACGCGACCAGCAGTCTGGTTGTAGACAAACTTGGGGAGCTTGAACAGAAGGGTGTCGAAGATGGTGGGAGCGGGCTCCTCCTCCGGCTATTACATGTCAGTGCGTTACTGGAGCATTGTGGAATGGATTACTCACGTCAAGGAGAAACTCGCCCTTGAGGCCATCCTCAGTCTCCTCCTCGAGGAAGACATTGCCAACTGAGTCGACAATCAGAACCTTGCCGTTCTCGGCCACGATACGCCTCTTGGCGCCCTGGGGGCCGGAGATGAGCTCAGTCTCCTTGGGTGTGCTGATACCAGCAGCGCGAGCCTTCTTGACGGGCGCAGGCTTCTTGTCCTTCTTGCGCTGGTCCTTCTCCCAGGCGCGCGCCTCGCGGCGGTTCCTTGGAACGAACTCGGGCTCCTTCTCCTCCTCCTCGCTGCCGTTGTCGAATTGCTGCGAGTTGACAGGAGCGTTAGCAGGAGCACCATCGACGCCGGGGATGCCCTGGATGGCAGTCTCGTCGCCCCAGGCGGTCTTGCGTGCGTGACGAATGTAGCGCTCGACAAACTCCTTGCGGCGCTTCCAGCTCATGTGCAGAGCAAACCAGTGCACGCCACCGCCCATGACGATCAAGACACCAAAGAGAACAGAGCCAAGGCCGGGGCGGAAGCGGTCGTAGTAGTAGCCAGAGCCCTTCCAGGCAGGGAAGCCGTTCCTCAGAAAGTGGTCGTAGCGCTCACGCTCAGGGCCCTTGAGGATGTTGGCAACGACAGACAGCTTCTGGTACCTCGCAGTGACCTTCTTCAAGTGTGCATCAATCTCCTTCTTTGAGGGACCCTTGCTGGACTTGACACCGGGCGTCTTGCCCGTCTTGCCGTTCTTCTTCGCATAGTTGGCAACGAAGGCCTTGCGTGCCTTGTCGGGGTGAAGCTCACGGCCCTTGTTGCGGTAGGCCTTGGTCAATTCGTCCTGATTCGCATTGGGCTTGACGCCGAGCATGTCGTAGAAGGTGACATTGGCACCCTCCGACTTGATGACCTCGTCGCGCAGACGGAAGATCTCGTGGTCTATGCAGTCAGACGTTAGCCAAGCTGCAGCTGTGCAGTGCTGGTCGCCTGTGTGGGCAAGATTCAGGGCAGGATGCTCTAGGGGACCAATTGAACGCGACTATGACAGAAGGCTGTACGCACCCTCTTTCGACCAGGCAGCAGCAAAGGCTGCGAAAATGCCCAGCAGCAGGGCAAACACAGCAGTAGACCTCATGGCTGTTGGTGGTGGAGTTCAAGTCGAGTTCAAGCCAGATCGCGAACTTTACAAGCCATGGGAAAGGGCCGTGGCTTGTGCGCCGGTAGCGCTGCGAACCGTTGGAGATGCTGCCACACGCCATCTGGGCCAGCGAGAGCGGCCACAATGGCGTGCAAGTGCAGCTGTAGCTTGCAAGTCTATGTGCAGACCGCTACTCCCCCTCCTCGACGGCCTCAGCCCAGGGCCTGCCCGCGCACTTCTTCTTGACTTGGACAAAATGCGCTTAGGTGTCCTTCCCACGCACATGTAAAACAAGCCGGACTGGGAAGCTGTAGGGGGCGCACTGTGGCTCAGCGCATTGGTCCCTTATTTTGGATCGCCGCGCATCCGCGACCAGTGTCCAACAAAAGTTAAACCCTCAGCGACACGTACTCCTTAGGTGAACACCCCTTCACTCCGCCCACATTCATTCCTCAGCCGCGTCACCGCTCGACTTCTCTCGTCAGACCCGTCGTATCCGTAAGGCAGCCATTTCGTTGTTATATTGCATCCTCAGCCGCCATCAAAGGCCACATCTGCCCCTTCCCAACGATCCACTACACCATTCAATCTAGGCACGCGCAACAACCGCTGACAATGACTTCCCCTGCAGCCCGCGAAGAACAGCACCACACTCTCATCACCCCCGACGTCCCCCAGCCCGAAACTACCCAGTCGAGCAACCCTTTCGCCTCCACCATGTCGCGCTTCAACATCCCCATCTCCGCCCTGACGTCCCGCATGGACCTCCAGGGCCGCTTCGACGGCCTGCGCTCGACCTCGGTCTCGTCGCGCTTTGCCAACTTGCGCCCCATCAGCGAGTTCCTCGACGTCAAGCGCATCTCCAAGCCCGCCAACTTCGGCGAGGCGCAGAGCCGCATCAACTACAACCTGGGCTACTTCTCCAGCAACTACGCTGCTGTCTTTGCCATGCTCAGCATCTACAGCTTGCTCACCCACTTGCTGCTGCTCTTCGTCATCATCTTCGTCATTGGCGGCATGTACGGCATTGGCAAGCTTGAGGGCAACGATCTCCAGATCGGCTCCTGGCGCGCGACCACCTCGCAGCTCTACACCACCCTTGCCATCATCGCCATTCCTCTCGGACTGTGGTCTTCTCCTTTCTCTGCCGTTCTTTGGCTCATCGGTGCCTCTGGCGTCACCATCCTCGGTCACGCTGCCTTCCTTGACAAGCCCATCGAGTCAGCTTTTTCCGAGGAGGCGGTCTAGACGGTCGGCCGCGAACTCCTCATGCTTCGCCCCCATGGGGAAGACCATCAGGGCGTGTGGGGAGATATATGGAGGATGGGGACGATATTTATAGATTTCAGGATGTGGGCAGCGATACTGAAATGACCGGCGTTAATGTAGAACATGGATACCAGCAAGCCTCGAATGGCAAGCAACTTCTAAACAAGGACGATTTATACTTCAACGACATGGATATACGAGCTTGGGAACGGAGGACGGCGGCGCTGGGTGGTGCGCCTAATAGGAACGACCGCGGTTACCAGGAGGACGAGGGCTACTACGACGATTCTGGAGAACTCATGTCTGCAGCTGAATACGAAGAAGTGCTTTTCCAACGCGTCCTCGACAAGATACGACTAGCCCGAGCAGCAGATGTCCCAGATGTGCAATTGACTCCTGAGGAACTTGATGCGTACCAGTCCAAGCTCCACGGCACAAAGGCGCCTGCAGCGCGTCCGCCACGGAGCTCTCGGTCTTCGCCTCTGAACGATGCCATGAGCGTTGCCAATACCAATACAACCAGCAAGAAGGGCTCGAGCAGTTCGCGAAGCAAGAAAGAGCAACAGAGGTCGTCTCTTTTCGCATCAAAGCCCAAGAAGGAAAAACCCAGCAGTCGCAAACGTGCTCCGTCAAATCTGCCAAGCGCCCCTCCGCCTGGCTTTATGATACCTGGTCCAGACGGACAGCCAGTCTACACACCAATTAACGCTTATCAAGGTGACATGGCTCGCGATCCGGTAATGCCGCCTCAGCCCACGTCTCGGACGGTCTCGGGCAGCGAACAACCGCCAGTGCCTACCCGGCGCTTTCTGAGCGATATGCCTGGATCATTTCCCGGCGCCCTTCCAACCTCCCCTCATCTCTACCGCCCCTCCACCCCCTTGCAAGAGACGCACCCCTCGCCCCAGGACCTAGCACCCGCCTACGACGACCTGGGCATCAGCACACGCACCTCCAAGGTCTCGTCAAAGGGCTCCTCGAAACTCAAAATCACACCCGTGGAACCCTACCAGTACCATACCTTCAGCTCCTCTTCCTCGACGCAGTCCTCGCCCAAACCAAAATACTCCCGCCGTGTCTCCAGCGCTGAGAGCAGCTACACCGCCATGCCGCGCCGTGTGCCCGTGCCGTCGCGCCCGCAGGCTAATTACCTGGATGCGAGCCTCAGCCCTCAGGCGGCGGGGTTGAGGGTGGAACGGGCGCCTGGAGCGGCGGGTGAGGGTGCTGGGGTGGCAGATGGAGATGCGCTGATGGAGATTGGGAAGTCGGTCAAGGAAGGGAAGCGGGGGTCGGGGAGTGGAGGGAAAGAGGAGAAGAGGAAGAGTGGGAAAGGGAAGAAGAGGTATTGATGTTTTCGTGTCTTTGTGTGAATGTATGGATAGAGAATGGGTCGACGAGGCTGCTTGGTCGAAATGTAATGTTGTGTTTCTTTGCTACCGTGACCCTCATTGATGCATGGTGTGTGACTGCACGACATGGGCTCTGTTGATGTGCTCGCAATCCATGTGCCATATGCGCCCCACATTCTACGCCCTTACAGGCCTGTTCAAAGCCGTGGAGCAAGCGTTCGCGCAGACGGGGCAATCTACAATCCCATACCCCGCTTCTGCGCCGTCCCCGTTCACACACACCATCCACCGTCGTCTCAAGCACGAGTCAGAGGTCAGAAGAGGAGAAGATGATTTGTGGCCCCGTGAGGGGAGATGACGCTTGACAGTTACAGAGTACAAGTACAGTACGTAAAGCATGGGATTCAGACTCTGGATGTTTTTGTATATCAACAGAAAAGAAGGGCGGCTGTATGCGCTGAGGGAGTGCCGCGAAAAAAAAAAAAGGGTGGTATGCGTGTGGTGTAGTGGGCTTAGATCTGGCCGCGCTGGTGCCGTCCTGTCTTGAGGTTGAAGGCGCGCTGGTCCTTCAGCCACCGCCTGTAGCCGGCGACGCTGCCGATTTTCTCGCCGTAGTAGTCTGGCGGCGGGTTGGCGAGGGACGAGACAGACGGGTCGACGCGGTGGCGCTTGATGCGGTTGAAGAAGGCCGAGTCTTTCTGCGGAACCGTTAGCCACTCGCCATTGCGACCCCCCTTTCTTTTCCCCCCTCCTGCCAAAGGGATCAGACGCAACGTACCCTCGTGAACTCGGTGATCACACCCCGGTACGCCAGGTTAAACACCTGGTTGCCGAAAATCGGCCCAATCAGCCATCCTGCGGCCAGCATGCCCAGAGTGCTCAACCCCATCAGCATCATCGGGTCGAACCCGCCCAGCTGCTCCGACAGCACCGCGTCGTACCCGTTGTTGATCATGTACGAGAGCCCGTAGTACGTGACGCCGACGGCGCTGGCGCCGGAGCACGCCTGGCCGATGCGCCTGCGCGTCCGGCGCAGCGCGAAGAAGTCGTTCCATGTGAGAGCTTTGGCGCCGGGTGCGGGCGCAGCGCTGGACGCGGAGGGCGAGGTGGACGCGTTCCGGACGGCGAGTCTGCTGGGTGCGGCGCGTGGTGTTGTGAAGACGGGTGCTTGCGGTTGCTGGGGCAGCTTGCAGGGTCGTGTGCTGGTGGTGAAGGGGGCGACGGTTGAGCACGGCGCGAGGATCGAGGGCGGATATCGGTTGGCAAAGGCCCGCGCGGGGCACAGGGCGCTTCTGGCGAGCATTGTGGTGGTGGTCGTCGAGGGCGATATTGGGTGGTGGTGGTGGGTGAACTTCACCGAGCAGCTCGGAGCTAAGCTCTGGTCTTGGCGGGATGCGAGATCTCCACCTCACGCGACGCAATTGCGATTGCTGGATAGACCGGCGGATTGGATGAAACTTGAGGTACAACCACCCTTTTGGAGCTCTTTGGTGCTCTTTTTCGAGCCCAATGTAGAAACTTCGATCTTCATGCGCGACGTCATACCTCGCTTCCTTAATCAGCACCGTGAGCTAGCATCAGAAGATCAACCATTGGCACGAGACACCTTGTCTTCTACACCACACGAGATCTGCTCTGGCGGCTTAGGCTGTATCAGCTTTACAATACCCTTCAAAATACTGTACTGTCTACTCCACACATCAACATCCCTGAAAATTCCACCCGCCATGTGCGGCGCTCTACTCAGTTGTGCCCGCATGGTGAAGGAAAAATGGCCGTCTGCAGCTGCGGCTCCAGCCGGGGACATGTGGGCAGGCTCGAGAGGTGCGGAGCAGAAAGTGCCAGCAAACAAAGGCAAAGCGCTCGAACAGCAGCCGCAAACCCTCGATGCTATCAACGATGCACTCATGCCGCAAGTCACAAATCACTACTCAAGAGGAAGAGTCGAGAGCTGGCTGGACTCGTAGATGAACACTGATCGATCTACTCCCGATAATTTATTGCGATACCCAAATGCGAAAGTCACTTTCTGTAGATGTCACCGGTCCTCCTGATTTCATCCTCGGCATCCTTGCCTCGACCTTCAGCTTCCAGCTTCCTTACCAGCGGCAGCACCTCTCGCCCATACGCCTCAATGTCATCCTCGTAGTGCAGGAATGCAGTCAACACCAAATTGACTCCCAGACTCTTCAGCAACAGAATGCGATCAGCAATCTGCTCTTTCGTCCCGATCAACTTCGTCTTGAACCCATCATTATACTGCACCAGATCCTCCACTTTCGAGTCCGCCCACATTCCCTTCTTGTTCCCAGTGCTAGCACCTGCCTGCTGCACCGCATCACGGAATGCCTCCACAGCCTCCGCATCAGCCTTGCCCTGGATCTCCTTCAACACCTGGATAGCCTCCTCCTCCGTGTCCCTCAGGATGACAAACGAATTGACCGCAAACCGCACCTGCTTCTCGCGCCCAACCTTCCTCGCCCTCTCCTTGACATCCAAAATCTGGCTCCTGAACCCCTCCAGATCATTCCCATTCATAAAATACCAGTCACTGACCTGCGCCCCGTTATCGCGCGCATCGTCGCTGTTCCCGCCCTGGAAGATCTCCGGATGCGGCCTCCCCTCCCACTTCAGCGGCTGCGGACTGAGTCTGTACTGTCTGTACTGGTAGAAATCGCCGCCATAGGTGAATCCCTCAGACCCCGCGGTCCAGATGCCCTTCAACGCCTCGATGAACTCGCGACTGCGCCGGTACCGCTCCGCGTGCTCCAGCCACCACTGCCCGACAGCCGTGAACTCGCCCTTGAACCACCCGGACACAATGTTCACCGCGATTCGGCCGTTGGTGTAGTTGTCAATACTCGCAATCTGCTTCGCGGCGATGGTGGGGTTCCATGGCCCCGGGAGAATGGCAGCAATCAGCTTGAGCCGCTGGGTCTGGTGCAGCAGCGCCTGCGAGAAGGTCACGGATTCGTGCTGGTTTGCTGCGCCGTAGCTGGCCGTGAAGCGGATCTGCGTCAGTGCGTATTCGAAGCCGACGCGCTCGGCAGTTTGGGCGTAGCGCGTGTTGGAGGCCAGGTCCCAGGATGTGCGCTGGGGAATCTTGGAGATGACGAGGCCGCCCGAGACGTTGGGGACCCAGTAGCTGGAGCTTGTCAGTGGACGGTGTGCAGGGAGCATAGCACAGCTGGGCTCACGCGAAGAGGACGCGATCCGGGTCTTGGTTCAGGTCATGGGGCGCTGGCGGCGTATAGCCATTTCCATTTGTCTCTGCCATATTATAATTCGTTGATTCGAGTTGTACGATACAGTTCGCAAGTCTGCTCTGCTTGATCCACCCCGCCCTTATACCCTTCCAACTCTACACTTTCACGCATCCTACGCTACGCAACACCATTCGTCCATTCCCCTCCGGAGGCCCTCCGCACCTTGATGGTGAGCGATTGCACAAGCACCTCAGTCCCGATATGCGGTTATATGGGGCGCGACATATGCGGGACCGATTGCGTGCTGCAGCGCGGGGTCGACGCGTGGATGACACCAAGCAACGAGCAAGCTCATGGGATCGGCATGGTTAGTGTATAGAAAGAGCACTCGCGTGGAAGTCGGATAGATGGATTCCATGGTGTTTAGAGTGGTCGGTGGTAGTTCGGGGAATTGCGTGATTACGGGAATAGATAGCGAATTTGATGTGTGCTACTGGTGATGGTGCACTAGTGTTATGGACATGAAAGGAACACAGGGCGACCAAAGTCAAGTTTCCCTCGAGGTGGATGGACATGAGCGATACTTCTAGCTGGCTAGACATCAACTGCCTTCTCAGATAAACCACGTACTATCTTTCTCCTTCTCCTCACCATCCGCCTCACCCCGGACCCCAACAGCGTACTTCCTCTCTCCCTTTCCCGGCTCAGGATACTTCTTAACATGGTCATACGCCCACCTCTGCTCCCTCGTCAGCACAGGCGGACACCTCCCCTTCCCCTCCAACTGCGGCAGCCCCGCGAGCTCATACATGTACCGAAACCACTCCAATGTCTCCCCGTCATCCCAAAGAATAGTATGAAATTGTCTCCCCTCGCTCCTGCACTTCTCCGCCCTCGCAACCTCCCACTCCCGCATCACTTCCCCACTGGGTAGAGGAACGGCTTCGCGCCCGCTGAACAGGCGCGCGAGCGCAATGGCCTGGTACTCGAAGGAGCGGAACGTGAGAACACGGGGGAGTCCGATAATACCCAGGGAGCGGGGAAAGCGCGTTGAGAACGTGTGTTGGTAGAATGCATCCAGCTTGTTTTCCGCGTACGAGTACAAAGCCCCGCCGTTTGCGCGGCTGTTCCAGAAGGGGAACGAGGGCTTGTACCCCGTGCAGTATATTACCACGTCGATGTCGTGCAGTGTGCTGCCGTCCGAGAAGTGAATGGCCCCGCTTGAGGCGTCGTATGACGTGATGATGGGTCTCCATGCTACGTTTGCAGGGGGCTCGTCGCCGTCCCAGCGGCTGCGCGAGCGGCGGGATTGATACACTGGGAGAGCGATGCTGCTCGATTGTGCGAGTTGGGTAGTGATGTCGTGGCCGGAGGCCGAGTTGCCTATGACGAGGATTTTCTTGTTGTGATAGTGTGCTGGTGAGCGATAGAACTTCGAGTGTGTGATGCGCCCGGGGAAAGTGTTGATGTAGTCTTCCAGGCCGTTGACGTGTGGGATCTGAAGAGTACATCAGTCTGGTTAGGCCATCTAAGGTGGTGAGATGCGGTACATATGGAACGGAATAGTGCCCGTTGGCGATGACCAAGGCATCGAAGTGCTCTTCCCACCAGATGTCAAGTTTCTCAACCGCATCGTGCCGGCGGAGAGTAAGCTTCCAGCCTTGATTATGGCGGGTGACATCTTCAACAGTTGTGTTGAGCACCAGATATCGGTCGATGTGGTGTGATGCGAAGTAATTCTGAATATACTGCTTCGGCACCCAATGTGGCGCGAATGGACCGTATGCAAAACGCTCGTCAGACAATGACATAATGATCTCCGGAACATTTGTTCTTTAACAAAGTTAGAGATGTGTTGGGCGCTGTACGCTCTCTCGTGTCCACTCACGTGAGCCCATCATATATAGGCGTCCGGTCGAACCTCGTCTGGTCTGTTGGCGCCACAGCAGCAGGGAGAGTCTGCGGTACCCTCAACGGAGGATCGACATCTGGCGGATTTTTCCCAGGCTGAAGTTGACTTGGAGGTGCCGGATCTGGATCATATATCCTATATCGATCAACACACCGCAGTGTGATATGGTGGGCGTATCATACCACGTCCCTCCTGGCGTTTCTCGGCGCTCGAATACCTGAATGATATCAAAAGCATCCTCTGCGTCGAATGCTGCGGCCGCAGCAGCGCCTGCGAGATTGTGAGACTATGCTTCCGCATAGTGGTATGAGATAGAGCACGTACCAGCTGCTCCAGCACCAATAATAGCGACTGATCTAACCTTTGGTCGAGACATGTTAGTGCCCAGAATATCTCTTGCAAACACAGAAACTAATACATTAATACTAGAATTGTTAGTAGCTGACCAATGCCGGGTCGTTATCGGAAAGGTATGGCGTGCTCGGCTGTGATGTTGGCGTAATGAGCCGTTGCGGTTGTTGGCGGAAGATCGATGCACCACCAGCAGCGCATCTCAACAGAAGGGTCGCCAGTCGTATGATGAAGTCCAGGATAAATAACAACGGGTGGGTATCATTTCGTCGCGTCTAACTCCTAAGCTACCAACGTAACCTTGAGTCAAACTTCACGTGAAACGTACAAGTTGCTCTCGAGCTTCATCACAGCTGCTCAATACCTTCGATGAGCCTCTCGAGGCCTTCCTCAGACTCATCCTTGATCAAAGTGTTCATCAATCGCGACCTGGACTGTATCAGTATGCAGATGGCGCCCTGTTGTCGGCTACACTTACAAATTGCCTAATTTGCAGGCTGTCATACTGTCTTCTAGCTCAGCACTCTTCACACCAGCGACATCGATAACTTTCTCCGGGACCCTTGCCAGCCGCGCGACGTTCAATCCGTAGGAACGATGACTGGTACCTTCAGCAACCTCGTAGAGGAAGACGACTTCCCTGCCACCATCGCGCTCCTCGAAAGACATGTGAACGTTCTTCAATTCGTTGTTCGTAAACCGTGAATGGAGCTTCGACAGGTGTTGATAGTGCGTAATAAACAGCGTCAGGCTTTGCAATTCGCGGATCACGTAGTCAAGCACTGCCTCGGCAATAGCCACACCGTCGAAGGTACTAGTTCCACGGCCAAGCTCGTCCAGAATGATGAGAGAACGAGGCGTTGCGGACTTTAAGATATCGGATGTTTCGTTGAGTTCGACCATGAAGGTTGATTCACCCTTAAGCATGTTATCAAACGCACCCATACGTGTGAAAACGGCATCAAGCATGCCGAGCTGTGCCTCGGTCGCAGGCACATACGAACCGATCTGCCCCATGATGGCAATGAGTGCAGCAGAGCGCACGTACGAAGACTTGCCACCCATGTTCGGTCCCGTGACTAACAGAGCCCGCGTAGCAGAGTGTGAGAGCTGGAGGTCGTTCGGCACATAGCTGTCTAGGAGCATCTGTTCGACCATCGGATGTCGGCCACCAGTGATATTGAGCTCGATATTGTCTACGAAGGTGGGCTTCACGTAACCGGGCTGATTGGCTAGAGTGGCCAGAGAGAAAAGTGCATCCAGCGTTGCAATTGCATGAACGCAGTCGCGAAGCTCCTGATACTTTGCTGATATGTCATCCAACAAGCGCATGAATGCAGCGTCACAAGCCGCGGCTAGAGACTCCTTGTACTGATCGCGTTCTTGACACATACGTTTGACTTCGGGTGTGTGAAAACGCAAGGTGGACTTTGTCGCGGAGATCTGCTGCCATGATGCAGGAACCTTCTTCTCTTGTGGAGACTTGCGCTTGACTTCGATGAGGTATTCGATGCCTGCAACAGTGACGTAGTCAACTTTGGTCACTCCAAGTTTTGCAGCGGCCTCTTTCCGATGTGTGTCGAGGTCGTCTTCCACTGAGGCGATGCTGAGCTTCAGGTCGTTGATGTCTTCTGCTTCGTGCTCCTCTTGAAAAAAGCCATACTTATCATCCGCTTTTGCGGCACTGGCATTGATCTTTTCGAGAAAAGTATTAAGGTCATCATAGATCTTGGGAATACTCGATACGGCTTCGCTAAGCAGAGCTGACGAGAAGCCACTCTGCTCTGGCGACTTCACCTGAAGGTACTGGCCGGAGATATCTTGTAGTGCCTGCAGCGCAGCGAGAAGCTCTGGTCGCGTGCACTTCTTGTAGTAGATTCTGATTAGCACCTTCTCAAGATCTGTTCTAATCCTGCTCAGGAGAAACTTTAGCTTGTCAAACGGGATTGTGTTCTCGCCATTCTTGAGCTCTTCAACTGCTTCAATGCGTTCTTCCAGGCGCTCCTTGTTGATCAGTGGCCGGCCAACCCACTTCCTCAGAAGACGCTGTCCGAAGCGCGTCTTGGTCCTGTCCATGGTCCAGAACAAACTCCCTTTGGCAGTGTAGTCGGTTTGATTCTGATAAATCTCAAGACTTGATAGGGTATTGCCGTTCAAAAGCATATATGATCTTGCGCTGAACGGCTGGAAGTATTTCGTTAAGTCAAAGACATGCTCCAGCCCGTACTCGCTCAAGTATGTGATCATTGCCGACAAGCATATGGTGACGTGTTCTGACAATTGGTGTACTTTGTCCAGGATCGCGCCCTGGCTTGACAAGCCAACTTCCGGACTAGACTTCATCTTGCCGGCATAGAAGTTTGAGATATGGCCGTAAGCTTGTGCAGCCATGGTTTTGGGCTTCTCCACCCTTTCAACGCGCGAACGATCTCCAAAGACGTTGGTTTTGCTCGCTGAAAGATGTTGGATAAGCTTGTCAGTGGCCTTGGACATGTCGCCCACGACAAGAAATTCAGCTGGCGCGATGTGCAAGAGCCGCGTTTCGATCTCGCTCCGCATAAAGCCGTCCTCAAAATCGTCGTAGATAATGTCGCCGGTTGCGGGTTGGACAGCAACTAGGCCTACTTGGACTTTTTCGTCGGTGCCCCAGCCATTCGCATTGGTTTCTGTGATGCAGAGTAGGTAGCCTGTGGCTTGCGCACCAGGCCCTGGGGCTTCCGAGCCTGCATCCAAGCCCTCGACATCGTCAACATATGTCCCTTTCGTGTATAGATTGGTCAGCTTTCGCACAAAGGGCGTATTTCTGTTGTCTCCAGCTGCCTTGAGTGCCGCAGTCTCGATCTGCCGCACGACTCCCACTTTGTGATTTGCCTTGACAAGTCGCTTGACGTGCACCTGAAGTCGGTGTACTGGAAAGCTTGCAGATGCAAACCTGTCTAGATGTGCCTCAGACGGGTGCTCATCGTATCTAAATTTGCCAGGGATGCAAACGATGCCCAGCTCTTTTGATGCAGTCCTCGCGTCTTCACCAAAGAACTTGAACTTGTATCCGACCTCCATAACGATGATAGTGTCGAGATGTTTTCGCTTGATCTCCAAGTATTGCTTCTCCATTGGCGTCAACTTGGATGTCGCCTTCTTTGTGGCGGCACCTTTCTTCCCTCTTGCGGGTTTCGGCGCATCTTCTTCTTCCTCCTCTTCCTCCTCGCCTTCACCGTCTCCATTGGCCTCTTCTTCCGTCAAGATCTTGTTACGCCTGCGAAGCTCCGCAAAGCTGTCTGGGCGCCCCAGCTTCTTTACGAACTTGGCGTGCAGGCGCTCCTTCTCTCGCTGGATTGCTGCGGTATCGTCTTCGGCGGCGGCTTCGTTCTCATCGCGTTGCGTGGGAGAGGAGGAGAACAGGAACTTGGATGTTCTGTCGGTGAGCTTCACGAGCTTTGGCGTGTTCAGACTGGCTGCAGTCGCCTGACCGAGCGAGGAGCGCACATCTTCGCTCTCAGAGACCCGTAATCGCTTTGGCGGCTCACCGTCGTGATCAGATGTAGACCCTATGCGCTTGCTTCCTAGAATCGAGCGTCCTAGCGGCGAGGCGCTATCGTCGGCATCGCTACGAGTCGCACCATTGACGACGGGGGATGGAGGCTGCTGAGGTTGTGGTGGCGGAGCTTTGGGAGCTTGCGAGGATTTCGGTGTGAAGAAGCTCGAGATAGACTGCTGCTTCGTTTTTTGCGAGGCACTCGAGGCAGGCTGGCTGCTTTTAGGTGCCATCGAGGGCTGTGGTGGATTGTTGTTCGCGGGAGCGGCTGGGGAACGCGTCGTCGAGATCATTGACGCGTCTGCAGGTCACGGTGTCACGATTTATCCAGTTTCATTCTCATCCAATCACTTTGCAGATGCTGTGGGCTTCATTTTACACATGTTCAGTTTCTTCATGTGGAACAACATATCTGAATTGCCAATCGTCCTGACAACCACCACACTCCTGACGTCGAGCTCAACTTTCGGGCCTATGATGGAGTGCACACTTGACAGCTGCATGTAGCGCCATATGTTCTGTAGCTTGCTTGTCGACCTCTACATTGCAGACGCATCAATCCAGTGGGACAATGAGGCACATGCTGCAAGGGCCTCTGCGGTCACACTACTGAGCTGCCAGCGTCTCTTTTGACAGCTCCTAACCACCTCCCTCGCCTATCTCTTATCGACCAACATGTATTCTTATCCGTTATCGCAGCACGGCGGCCTCGTCGACACGCGCTCCATAAATGCAGCGCAAGCTCCACACGGCTGCCATGTCGCGATCCCTACCATGATTGCGTATGTGGTGCTCCGATCTCCAGCCTCCGAGTGCGGACACCTTTGCAGCTTCCTCAACGGTGTAAGCTTCTTACCAAAACGGTCAAGGCAGTGATCGCCCTTGTTGTACGGCAAGTTAATAGGGCCGGCTGTATCGCGGATTTAAAGTGAAAGTCAAGCCCATGGCTTCCGTGCTTGTTGAGCTTGTGTCTTCTTTCTTTCGCGAGGGTATCATTATGGCACCTGGTGCATTGTTGTCGCGCTGCCTGACTGGGTTGCTGACGCTGCAGACCGTACTTGCAAACCCAGTCCCATCAGGCTATCCAACACCACCAGTCATCAAGCATGGCGAATTGGGCGCTGTGGCTTCAGAGAGCGATGTCTGCAGCCGTATCGGTGTCGATCTGCTGAAGAAGGGCGGGACTGCCGCAGATGCATTGGTCGGCACCGTAGCGTGTGTGGGCGTCATTGGCATGTATCATTCTGGTATGTGTTGCGGAGAAGAGGCTCAATTTCGTAAAGTACTCACGACTGGCAGGGATTGGAGGCGGAGGCTTCATGCTTGTGCGAGCACCCAATGGCACCTACGAGTTCATCGACTTCCGTGAAACAGCACCAGCTGCTGCTTTCGAAGACATGTACAAGGACAATGAGAACGCAAGCATCAACGGCGGTCTAGCATCTGGTGTACCTGGCGAGCTACGCGGCCTGCAGTACCTTCATGAGAACTATGGCAAGCTCCCTTGGGCGACGGTTCTCAAGCCAGCTGTCAATGTCGCACGCGAAGGCTGGCGAGTCAACGAAGACCTGGTCAGCTACATCAAGTCTGCGACCGCAAGCATGAATGAGACGACAAACTTCCTGCTCAACGACGTAGGGTGGGCTATTGACTTTGCACCCAAGGGTCGCATCGTCCAATTGAACGAGACCATCACGCGGAAGCGCTACGCAGACACGCTCGAGACCATCGCCAATGAAGGCCCCGACGCCTTCTATGAAGGTCCATTGGCAGAAGCTACTATCAATGCTTTGCAAGCCAAGAACGGCACCATGACCCTTGAGGACTTGAAGAACTACACGGTTGCCATCCGCAAGCCATCGACGATCACATATCGCGACTACAAACTCACAGCCTGTAGTGCTCCTAGCGGTGGTGAAGTCGCTCTTACCGCCCTCAAAATCGTCGAAGGCTACTCTGGCTTTGGTGATCCAGCAACTGTCAATCTAACCACTCACCGCCTCGACGAAGCCATGAAATTTGCATACGGTATGCGCGCCGAGCTCGGAGATCCTCTGTACCTGGAAGGTATCGACGAGTACCAGGAAGACATGATCTCAGCATCCACCGCAGCAGAGGTCCGCTCCAAGATCAGCGACACTCAAACCTTTAACGTGTCCTACTACAACCCGAAGGGCCTCGAATCACTTGAAACACCCGGAACCTCCCATATTGTCGCTGCCGACAGGGATGGTCTCGCCATCACGCTGACGACAACCGTGAACCTCTTGTTTGGTAGCAAGCTCGTTGTCCCAGAGACTGGTGTCATAATGAACAACGAGATGAACGACTTTTCCATTCCTAACACCACAAACGCATTCGGCTACATTCCCAGTCCCGCGAACTATATCCGCCCTGGAAAACGACCTCTCTCCTCGATCTCTCCGGTCATCGTCGAACACCTCAACTCCACTCTTGCAAATGCATTCTACGTCGCCATAGGTGCGGCTGGCGGAAGCCGTATCATCACTTCCACAATTCAAAACCTCATCCACATTCTGGACGGTAACTTGACCACCGCAGAAGCATTGGCTCAACCTAGAATCCATGATCAGCTTGTGCCGGCCCAGATCAGTTTCGAGCCTACGTTCAACAATGGCACTACCGCATTCCTCAAACAATTGGGTGCGAATGTGACATGGGCTGCTGCCGGTAGTACAGCCCAGGGACTGAGACGTTTGACCAATGGCACGTTTGAAGCAGCTGGTGAACCGCGACAGAAGAACAGTGGCGGCTTTGCTGTATGATATCAACTGCTTCGCATAGAGCACGAGTCATCGTAATAGGAGATCAACAAAATCTTATTCACCTTAATATTTTATCGATTCTATGATCAACTTTACTTAGAATAGTACTTCAACGCAACAGGTCTGTCTCTTCATGCAGCCCACCTGCTACTCCCACTTGCCTTGCGATCCCATCTGACGCGCTCTCTGCCTCTTTTCCAAGGCCTCCGTCAACTCATACCCGTTGACATATGCATAAAGTGCCCTCAACGCGCCACCCGCAACCCACATCGTTGCGCCACTGACAGTGAACAGCCCAATGCGCTGGTACGTAGTCAGCAGCTCGAAAATCGGATAGGGGTAGTATCCATTATGGGAGTAGCAAATCTCCTACGTGGAATTAGCACGCCGATTCATCCCGTCTCTACCAATGGACAGTAGAGATATCAACACATGGGAGACACGTACAATCCACCACCAATACGCAAACGCCACGGCTGTACTGACCCCCAGCGTCACCAGCGGCGCCTGCGGATTCATCGGGCTACTCGGCCATGGCGGACTGAGCAGAATCGCATCGAGTCCCAACACCACAGCAGGAACAAGATGGAAACACAGATCCGCGCCCAGCGGCGGCAGCGGCAAATCAGGCGGCACCACAAGCCCGGTGTCGATTGCACGCAGGCCCCAGTACAGGATGCTGATTACGATTTCGATGGGCGCGGCGATGAGTGAGAGGTAGTTTTTCGCTGTGAAACAGTAGTCGGAGAAGGTTTGTGGGGTAGGTGGGTTTGGTGATGTGGCTGGAGATGAAGCCTGGGGGGTTTGGGCGGAGGTAGAGGCAGAGGTGGAGCTACTGCTGGTTATGTCCGCGAGGAGGCCGAAGGCGAAGCAGAGGGTTGAGATGGATATGCCGATTATGGTTAGGAATTGCAGATGCCATCCGTATGAGGAGTTCTAGGAAGTGTTAGCATGTACTTGAGAATTCTAGCTTGTGGCTGCAACATGTCCTCTCTCCATAAGAACACATCGTGTGTATTGTTGCGCAAATTTCGTGGCTTTCGCTCATGTAATGCTAGATATACATACAAATTGGTTTGGATTGTCGTGCAGACTTCGTATGACGTCAGCGGGGTCTGAGTTCGTTTCTTTCCTTCGTGCTTACAACTTGAATGAGCTGTAAAAGCTGATAAGACCAATTGCCTGGGATTCTGATCAGCCAAGTTACTACCACGGTATATGATACCTCTCTTACATGCAATGCACCCGAAAACCCCTTCGATGGTGCTTCCAATCGTTGCAGCGGATGCCGCCGGCCCAGCTCAGCCGCCTTTGATGAAGCACTCATTGTATTTCGCGTATGTCCAATTGCAAGAGATGGAAGGAGCCGTACAATATGACTGCTCTAGCAGATATTCGAACCCCCAATGACGTGTTGTTGCTATCCAGCCAAGTGCTCGTTCCCGATTAAACCTCGGCCCACAAGGATGACTAAGGAAGACCACTGTACGCTTTGTTTCCGAGACTCCGCGCTTTCTCTACTTTTCTCTCGCGCTCCTGGATTCATAAGCTGTAACACCTTTACCGATGTTGGCCCGCATATCCACATAGCAACACACTTGCGTTGTCATATGATACGAATAGTCTATGTTTCGGCACCTGAGTTCAGCCCGCGCGGTTGAACTTCGGACACGGCAGCGTGAAAACATGCCAAATTGGGCTGGCTAACCTCCGCACTGTGTAAACTTCGGGGCTCCTCATGTTGAACGCGAGGAACCTATCCTTTCCGAGCCAATAGTGCGAGGTTTGCGACTCCACTTCTTGTCTTGAATACACGTTCTAGTTCGGAGTTGCGGCGAGCGTCCCGGCAGCGTCGAAACATGGCGATACATAAAGACCTGGTGGTTTTCCTGTAAAGTTGGACAGCAACCGATACCCCATCTTTTTCGCACTTTCGAGCTTCAGTTCTGGTTTGGGTAGATCAGGTCGATTTTAGCCTAGAGAGTTGGCATTACACCATTGCTATCCTCGGCAATTCCACGCACAACAACATGAGTGCAAAGATCGAGAAGGTGCTCGGGTCTCTGACCCTGGAGGAGAAGATTTCACTCCTTGCTGGAAAGGACTTCTGGGAGACCGTACCAATTGCAGACAAGGGCGTACCGGCCATTAAGGTCTGTAAGCTCGGAGCCGTCAGATGATCGACTGAACTGATAGTCCCCAGACCAGCGATGGCCCCAACGGTGCACGAGGTGAAGTGTTCGCTGGCGGAACCCGTGCTGCATGCTTCCCAGCGGCGGTGTGTTCAGCTGCAACATGGAACCCGGAGTTCGCCCACAAGATTGGAAACGCCTTGGCAGAAGAGACCAAGACCAAGGGCGCACGAGTTCTGTAGGTGCCATGCCGGAGTGCAGAGAGTTCCTGCTAACATCTGGTGTAGATTGGCACCCACAATGTGCAATCACAGACATCCCCTTGGTGGCCGCAACTTCGAGAGCTTCTCAGAAGACCCTTTTCTGACTGGCAAGATGGCTTCCAATGTCGTCAACGGTCTGCAGGAGAAAGGTATTGCGGCTACAATCAAGCACTTTGCGGTCAACGAGCAAGAAACAGAGCGTCTCTTCGTAGATGAAATTGTCTCTGAGCGTGCACTACGGGAGATTTACCTGAAGCCCTTTGAGATGACTATCAAGGATGCCAAACCCTGGGCGGTGATGACTGCTTACAACAAGATCAATGGAACCCACGCAGACTCGCACACTGTCCTCCTGAAGCAGATTCTACGAGGCGAATGGGGCTGGAACGGCCTTGTTATGAGCGATTGGGGAGGCACAAACTCCACAGCTGATTCGTTGAATGCTGGACTGGATCTCGAGATGCCTGGTCCTACAAGATGGCGAACAAAGGACGCTGTTCTCAAGGCTGTCAAGGACGGCGAAGTGTCCGAGGAGACCATCACTGAGCGCGCTCGGGCAGTTTTGCGGCTGATTGAGGCGGTTGGAGCATTTGAGAACCCTGAGATACCCCCTGAGCAGTCCATCGTCAATCCGGCACACAGCAAGCTCATTCGCGACGTTGGCGGTCAAGGAATCACACTTCTGAAGAACGATGGTGCGATCTTGCCGTTGAAGAAGGAGAAAGTCAAGGGCAAGACGATCGGCCTCTTTGGACTAGCAAAGGAAGCCTTGATCCACGGCGGTGGAAGTGCAAGTCTCAACGCACACTACCGCATCTCACCTGAGGAGGGCTTGAAGAACACCTACGGCAACGACGTCGAGTTCAAGTTTGCAAAGGGTGCTCAGACATATCGCTTGCTGCCCCCTCTTGCGCAGCACTGCAAAGATGTCAAGGGTGGTAACGGGTGGAGATTGGATTTGTACAAGGAGGGCGACTTCTCAAAACCATGGAAAACTGTTGACGGTTTCCAAGAGTCCTCTTTCAGTCCTATCCTCGACCAGGAAGCAGTAAACAAGGAGGTCAAGCTTACCACAACCTTCACCCCGTCTGCGACCGGCAAGCACTACCTTGGCTGCTCGGGTATCGGCCCTACCACTGTCACTATCAACGACAAGCAAGTATTCGAGCAGAAGGGGAATTCTCCAGACCCAATGGGCTTCTTGCTTGGAGGGAACCCAGAGAAAGAGTTCACTTTTGAATTTAAGGCGGGTGAGTCCTACAAGATCCAGATTCACAGCCAGCCGCCGAGCGGTGGCACCGACTGGGGTATTCTTGCTGGTCTTCCTGGATTCAGAATGGGCTTTATGCTGGAAGAGGAGCACAACCTTGACCTCCTCACACAGGCGAAGGACCTTGCCAAGGAGGTCGACATCGCCATCGTCTTCACTGGACACACTCCTGCGTGGGAAACCGAAGGCCAGGATCAGCAGAGCTTCAATCTTCCCCGAGAAGGGTCTCAGGATGCGCTCGTTGATGCCGTCGCAACTCAGAACCGAAACACCATTGTAGTAAACTCAACTGGTGTCGCGGTTGCCATGCCCTGGCTGGACAAGGTCGCTGCGCTCGTTCAGGCGTGGTTCCCCGGCCAGGAAGCTGGCAACGCCATTGCGGACATCATTTCTGGCGCCGTCAACCCCTCAGGCAGGCTCCCCGTTTCCTTCCCCAAGCGTATCGAGGATGCGCCTGCATACGGTAACTTCCCCGGCGAGAAGAAGGGCGAGCAGCTCACAGTCAAGTACGAGGAGGGTGTCTTTGTCGGATACCGCCATTACGACCGTATCTCAAAGGACAAGGTCCAGTTCCCCTTTGGTTTCGGCTTGTCGTACACAACCTTTGCTCTCGGTAGCGGAAATGTCGAGCAGACATCCGCAGAAGGATTCAAAGCCACTATCTCGGTGAAGAACACCGGCAATATTGCAGGCGCTACTGTTGTCCAGCTCTACGTTGGCAGGAAACAGCAGTCCTCTGAACACCCCATTAAGACGCTGGCCGCGTTCAAGAGGGTGCACTTGGAGGCTGGCGAGGAGAAGACTATCGATCTGCCGGTCGCCCTCAGGGATGTTGCATACTTTGACGAAGCATCGAAGGGATGGAAGGTTGAGCGTGGACAGTACGAGTTCTCCTTCGGTCAGTCGACTGCGCACATTGAGAGCGTGGCTACTGTGGACATTGAGGGTACTCGGGAGTTGAAGTTGTAGGCGCGGTACCCCAAAATTAATGATAGACCATGATGACAGCAGCTTAATTTAGACATTCATCCATGATTATGATTTGATCTTCTGCTTCCGTGGAATGTCCTGAGAATCTCAACTCCGCTAGCCAAATAGAGCAGACTTCTTGCAAGCGATGTTGTCAAGATACGGATCTGGCCGTACAGAGGCATGCGAACGAGCAAGAAAAGAGACACCTGCTGTCGCTGAAGGAGGAAGGCAGCATGCAATCGACACGATGCACTTGTCATATTCAACCAACCACTATGCGTCAATTATTGTCTCACAGAGTAGTACCAGATTCCTCATGTTTCGTGACAAACGGAAGAACACACGATGACTTGTTAGTATTGCTTCACAGTATAGTGAATGTGGAAGTAGCACCTCAGACCTGAACTGCCAGGGATGGTAGTATAATTAGGGCGATAAACAATCGTGTTGTTTACGAGATTGTCTCGCTCTTGATTTAGTGTACTGTCTTTATACGAATCATTATGCCGTTAATTAGGGGCACGTTGTGCGTACATGTATTAGGATTTTTCTGCAGCTACCTCAAAGCACTAGTACTACCATCACGCCCACCTGGAGACCGATATCGCGATTACAGGGCACATCCCGTACGCCACCAGGTACGGGCTGCTCAATGCATCACAATTTTTGTCATTGGTGGACTGTTGTTGTTGAACGGTGTGACGAGCCCGCTTAGGCGGGTGAGACAGGCACACATGTTCCCCACGCAATATTGTTTCTCAGGGGCAAAGCACACCGTTAAGAGCGTATGACAGGGGAATTCGTGACTTCGTGTTATTCGTGTATGCTACCTAACCATTTCATGCCATCCATTCATTCATTCGGCGGTCTGTCCCATCCTCTACTAGTGTGCAGTCTGTACCATACCATGTAACGACAGCTTTTGTGGACTAGTCCTAAGTGATACTTAACGGAAATGCTATTATCCATCTTCTTCAAAACGTATATGCGGACCTTGCGGTCTGGGATGACCAATCTTTGAGAAGAAAAAAGAGAATGCCATGCTATGCTATGTTGTACCGTGCCAGATTGGAGGGGAGACAACCAAAAACAGTACAAAACGATGCGAAACAGGATGAAGCTGAGTAAAAACAAGAAAAGTGGTATGAGATACTCGAAGGGTATAATAAGCGTCACGTAAAGGAAAACGCGAACAAAAACATGGAAACATCAGAACACCGACTGCGGCGGTGTGATTAAGGGATCTACATCCCAGCACCATTCACAGTGACTTCGTACCCCTCGTTTTTCGCCTTCAGCGCCTTAGCCAGCATGAGCTCGCGCATCCAGTCAATGCGCTCATCGCGCCCTTTCGTCGCGAAGTGATGCACCTTGCCATGGGGCATGACCTTCTTCGTCTCGGGGACCGTGGGGACGAGCTGGAACTCGAATGCCGAGGGGTTGGCAAGGACTTCTTCTTTCTTGCTCGACGATAGCTTGAGCGCGCGCAGCTTGGCAGAGAGCTTGTTGGACGCGAGAGAGCTGCAGGCCACGGCGTAGTCGTCTACGTCGATGGTTTGCAATGCCGAAGACGAGGGGAGCTCATTCGGGTGCATGGCAAGTAGTGTGCCGTTGAGGCGGAAGTGGTGGTCTTGCCATTCATGGCGTAGCATCTTAGTCTTGCGCTTCTTCATCCAGCCATGGTGTGCAACACCTTTGTACTCGAAGCCGCCCTTGCTTGGGAGCGGAGCGAGTCTATCCTCGGCTTCGCGGATGCTGGCGAGCGAGGGCTCCCTGACGGGTGAGGTGTCCGGGCTGTTATCGAAGAACTGGGTCCCGCGATAGGCGTCGTCATCCGAGTGCGCGCCCGTGGGTGTGAATACAGTGTCTTCGCTAAGCGCCGGCATGGGAAGTGAGGGTCGGCGGCGCTCGCTGCGTGATCCGGCTCGCTGGAGTTGGACCTTGTACTGCATGTTCGGTGGCACGGACTGGCTTGTATCACGAGCCACAGGCTCGACGTGGACGGCCGTAATGGGAACATCCATCATGGAGGCTGGGGTGCCAAATCGGTAGATGCCGCCTGGTGTGACTGCGGTTTCACAAGCTGGCGAGAACGCGGAGTCTGGTGCCACATAGGAGCTCTGTGGCACAGCATGGCGTGGGTTACCCTGGGGCTGGGCGGACATGGAACGTGGTATTGTAAGTCTTGGAAGGCTTCTCAGGTTCGAGTGTGGGGCTGGCGTGGTATCGGGAGAGTACAGGACGGGGGTTGGGAGGGTGGCAGGGTCGAACTTCATTGTGTGAGCGGATGTGGACGCGGAGAAGGCTGAGATCTGAGGGTAGTCCTGGGCTTGCGGTATGATCAACTGTGGACGAGGAGGGAACATGTCCATAGGTGGTGTTGGCGGTGCCTCAATGGGTGTAGCTGTTACGTAGGGGTGATCCATGCCCTGTAGCGAGAGGAAGTTTCGAACGTTGTCTTGAGGATCACACTGCTCTAGCTTCTGGAGATCCTGCAGGGTAAATTCTGGAAGCTGGCCAGGTCCAAGGATGTCGGACGACGCTACCACTGAGGGCACAACTACTGACGGCGCCGCGTCGGACACTGGACGATGCACGTTCTGAACAGCGCGTTGCGCAGTATGGGCGTTGCCCGGATCTCCTGCGATGAAGATCTTGCCGCCTTTTTCGGGGGAGATGGGGAAGCCATGCTCTTCTTGCAGTCTGGCGAGCTGACGTTGTTGCTTTCTCCATTTAGCACATCGCTCTCCCTTCGCGCATACATGAGGTTTGGGCAACAGTTGTTCGATGGCGACAATGGACACAGACTCGGCAGGGGTGATCAGGTCGTCGGCAGGATTGCGCCGGCGTCGCCCGCCACGGTTTTTGCTTTTCGATCGATCCCGCGCCCCGGTGCATGGGCGCTCAATGTCTTCGAACGGTGTGGGGATTGGAGCGGGTGCGGTTGGAGAAGCCAAGCCGTCGGCTGCGCGCAGGGAGTCGATCTGGTTCCACAGCTGATGCCTTTTGCCAAATGATTGGATCTCCAGCTCTTTCAAATCGTCGAACTGCAGGTCCAACAGCACAGCGCCGGTGATGTCGTGTGTTGCAAATTTGTCGATCACATCGTCTTCGAAGCCATTCTGATACATCCAAGTCGCAACGTCGCGCGAGCTCCAGGCACGTACTTCGTTGTTGTCGAGGTGAGCTACAGCGGAGGCGATGTTGTTGTACTCTTGCTGTGGGACAATTGTCGCAGGTGTAGGCTCTCTCGACGATGCTGGGAAGCGAGATGCCAACTCTTTAGGTAGGAGAGGTGACATCTGTAGAGCATAGTCGAAGTCGTTCGAGGATTGCGAAGCACGAAATAGATGCGGGCCCCTCGGACCCTCCACGGCTTTTGGCAGGTACCAGTCGGCATACTGTGGTCTTATGTCGTCTCCCGGGGTTCGGACTTCCTCGAAGGTGGATATGGTAGTCTGGCTGCGGCGGTTGTCGCTCTGATATCTGTCAGCGAATTGCAGATGTTGTGAGTGCCGATTGCCATACCGATAATCCACTGTACTCCTCAAACTCGCTGGAATCGTCTTCAATATCGGTATATGCGACACTTATCCCGGAGACTGGGCGCTCAAGCGAGGAGCGTATTGTAAGATGGGAAGAGAAGAAGGATTCTGTGACCTTTCCCCGCTGGAACATCTCTACACCCGGTTCTAACGGAGTGATGGGCGTCATGGCCTGCTTCAACTGCCGTCAGTATTTCCTAATCGAGCCGCAAAAGGCTCAGTGCCTACTACTTACCATGATCACGGGTTTGACGTGCGCACACTTGGATACAAAAGTCCCGTTGCTCTATGGCGCTCTAGTAGTGTTTCCGGGCAGATGTCTCAAGCATGGCACGCGCACGGTGTCAGAACAACGTTGGAAAATCGGAAAAAGACCCTTCGGGTGTAGGGCGCTTGCAAGTGTTCTTGTAGAGCGTGGTAGAGGGGACCGTTGAGCGTGAATGCTGGTGGCTCGAGTCTGTCACAGTCCGACTGCTGCAGAGAGAGCACATCCACCGGGTTGTATCCTCCAGTGAGAGTTCTCGAGCCCAGGGTAGTCACGAAGGCTCCGCCAATCCGCACGCGGGTCTTTCCCGCTCGCATGATGGTCCATTTGAGGTGGGCGCTTGTACGACAGCGTTGAGAGGGCACCACAGCAACGCTATTCGTCGCGCTGCAGATGAGAGATGGAGCTAATTGCCCAGGACAGGCAAGACAAATGCCATTAATATCTTCGCGCGCAGGTCACGCTGCACTAGACCAGGGTAGCAAGCCCGCAATGGACCAGGCTCGCTTCGGGACGACGGCACTGTGCGCACCGTCAACGGGACTGTGCTCAAAGAGATTCGTCCAGAAGCGCCAGAGGCGATCATCGCGGACGCTGGCTTCGAGCAGATGCACTGCAGATCTGCGCTGGCCATGCTGTGTCCGCGTGAAATGTACGGTTCCTGCTTCGACACGTCGCACAGCCTCACCATGGTACGTACCGAGAAGTACCTCCGACCCGGAGCCATAGATCCTGTTTTTCCGCCGCATGAACAACGACTTCGCCTGTGCAGCGGTCAACTGACTCTGCTTGGGCGGCGATGGGAGGAGCCCCCTGCCGTGACGGTCCGGGCTGCAAGCGTGGTGGCTGACCAGTGAGGTTGGGGAACGGGTGAGATGGATTGCAGATTGCGGGATGAGTGCGGGCCTGTCCGACAGGGGCCGTGGGCTCGCGAAAGTGTACCGACAGCCTCATCTCAAGCCATCTGCAACACGCGGTATTGGCAACAGCTCGTCACAGAGTGTGCTGGATTCAGCACAGTACGCACGGCTCCTGGCAAGCCGCGTGCACACGCGTGTTCGGACGCACAGAGAATCCCTTTAGACGTCATCGGTCGCTCGTTCGGTCGCATCTTGCTTTCGTGCTCGAATCCATCAAGAGCAACACCTCTCCTCGGCCACAATGCCTGCTGTGCGACGCGCCCATCTGCGACCGGCAGCGGATCGAGCGTTGACTCACTCCGAGGCCAGCATAAGGCACTCGTCGACTCCACCGTTTCAAATTGCAACTCTGACCGCCTTCTCTGGCCGCAAAAGCTGCACCACTTGAGCAGTCAACGTGACAAACCGCGATGGGACCCTCGCCAGGTCCTCAGCCAACAGCTTCGCAGATGTCCACCACACCGTGCTCCCGTGACTGGAGACTCATGCGGACTAAACTGACTCTTGTGCTCTCTGGCCTTCCACTATCACGAAGAGCCTGTTGAAGCGTGTTTGGGCAAAGCGAATCAGCGTGTCCAAGTGCTCTGTGAAGTTCACACTACAAATCGCTAAACAAGCTTGTGAGCAAGGGTCAGCTTTAGCCCAAGTCCGCTGCCACCTTCTCCGCCAAGGAATGGGAAAAGCTACTTTGCGCTCTTTGCGCACTTTTCGCGAACACGGCTCCGACACAACGGTTATCGCACCGTACTCAACAGCCAGTACTCGTCCAGGCCTGCACTGCGCTCCGAGCAACCTTCCCTACGGCAGGTGGCTTACGTTTAGCTCGTCTCCCCCCAATCTAAGACGAGTCGTCCGACCGGGCAGACTCTGGGACGGGGCAAAGGAGTCCAAGTGATTAGCCGAAGATTTAACGAAGAACCTCACCCTTCGCGCGACGGTCGACGGGACCCTCGACCAAGCAAGGAAGGAAAAGGGTCTCCCGAAGACCAGGATGGCGACCACGGGCTGAGGTGGAGACCAGGTCGGCATCAAGTCCACGCTGTCAGGTGAGCAAATCTCACGCACGCGTGGTAGGTGGTAGGAACCCCGAGGGATACATGTGCACTCGAGAGCCATTCGTGGACTATCAAGTATTGACTGTCACCCTCGGTAACCAATCGCCAGTGGCAGCAGCTGTGTGCTCTCTAAATGGGCAATCACTCCCTGTCACTGAGGCCCGATCAGTGGTGACCTAATTAGCTACGATTTTGTGAGCAGACTGACCTAATTAAGGGACTATTCATAGCAGCAGGCATCCTCGGAGCGTCCCTGTCAAATGGCTTGGATCCACTATGGGAGCTAGGTGTCTACACAGTCTCATTGGCTGGACTAGAGGAAGCTTGTCAAGCAAAATCCAACTCCCATGCATGCATCTGCAACCATTCAGCGCGCAATCCCGCGCGGAGTGAGCCATCACGCCTTCGCTCTATCGCTTCTGCGTGTCGCGCCCAAGCCAGTGTGCCGCGTCACACGAAAACTTACAACTCGCGTAGCTCGGAAATGCGCACCTACCGACCTGCCCACTTGGGCTGACCAGGCTCTCGTCTTCTCGTCGGCCAAGCTAGCTTCATCGTCGAGTCCCGCAGTGGAAATGATCACGACAACTGTGACCTCGAATTGGGCCAGCTCTAGTCTGCATGACCCCTCCATTTTGCCCCAACGTTCTGGCCATACGTTGCACCAACGAATAGATTCGAGAAACAGCCGCAGATTGCGGTGCCACGAGTCACCAAGCAATTGTCGGTGTCGACACCAAAACAGGTCCCAACCTCATGCTGTTACGCTTCACGACATTGAACACGTTCATCCAACGCTCCACATGCATCTTGCAGCAGAAGATCTGCGCGAACGGATCAAGTCGCTAGCAACGTTCGGGCCGGCCAGTTATCGCAGCCGCTGCAAGTGTTCACGGCTGCATTTCTGGCTGCCCCGCAAGAGGCTGGGTCAGTAAAGAGCCAAGTGACATGGCTGTCTACCAAACTTCACAAAGCCGACCAGAAAATCCTGCGTCTAGCCTGAACGAAGTCTATCAACGTGCTCCACACGCTCGCGAAAGCCTTGCAGCCGATCCACAGCCGTCCAGATAGGTACCCCTCCCAGCCCTCGTGTGCAGTTGGTCTTAGCGCGGCGGGTAAAGAAGCCCCAAAATAGGTGCAATCTCAAATGGCCCCAAATTTCGATATCTGCCTGCAGCGTACGATCAGCTTGACCAATCACACCACCGTACGACGTGCATAATGGCGTTGCCGTTGAATGGATCCTCTTGACCACTGGGTCGACAGCATGGGTCCAGAAATAGATCGAGCAGCATTTGCTCACATTTGTGCCGTTCGTGGCACTCTTAAGGTACATATATGCCGGTCTCTTGCCTTCGAAGAAACCCAGACAGCAGCATAATTTGCTTCCATCCTTCCTTTCCACCTTGAAGTCCGCTGGTCGAACTTCGCCTACCTATCTTTAATTAAGAGCAGCCGGCCGAGCCCTGCCATCCTGTCCCTTGCAAATCGTCCCGTCGCGCGTTAGTCGTTATTGCCGCATTGTTTACTAGCGTTTTGTACCACAGCCTGGGGCTTTAGTACATACATCGCCATGTCGCCCTCCTCGACACTCACATCAACAGTCAGACAACCCTCAACCATGGGTGGAACCACTACATCTGCTGCCAATGCAGCTAAGCAAGCTGCCTCAAAGATGCACCGTCGGTCACGAACAGGTAAGGGCAACTCTCTCGATTACCATGTAGGGATCCGTCCCGCCCGAACGCTCAATTAATCGCCGCTCAGGATGCTTCACATGCCGTCTGCGACGGAAGAAGTGCGACGAGGGAAAGAACTCGTGCCGCGCCTGCAAACACCTGGGTCTCAAGTGTGAATACAAGAGACCAGTATGGTGGAGCAATAATGAACAGAGAAGGAACCAGAAAGAGGTCATCAAGAACATCATCAAGCGCACAAAGTTGAACGAGAAGACCGCACAAGGGATTGCGATGAGCACCAACACACCGCCAAGTCTCTGCCACTCATTGCAGACAGCTGACACATTTTCTGACGGCATCGCTTGCACACGCGCACAATCAGTTGACTCTCAGAACTCGTTGGATTACAACTTCAACACTGTAACGCCCCCTGACTACTACCACGCCGCGATGCCACCGCCAATGTTTGCTCCTGTCTTTCAGCATCCTGGCCAGTTTGCGCCTTACGAGATTGACATCAAGACCGAGAGCCAAATGTTCATCAATGACATCCCCGCCCGCAGGGACTCCACATTCTCAACTTTCAGTCACTACCAGACACCACCAGCTGTCAGCCAAGGCTACCCAACCGACAACTGGATTCAGCAAGACTACTTTGAGAGCCATCACGAAGCCTTCGCTGAGGAGCCACTCGACTTCAACACGTTCGATTTTCCCTCTCACGGTGCTTTCAGCCCGTCCCATCAGCCAATGGTCCAGGTCGACGAGTGCGACCAGCATCTCCTCACCCACTTTGTTGACAACGTCATGCGCATAGTCTACCCAGTGCTCGAAGCTAACCAACCTGGATCAGCACGCGACAAGGTGATTCTGCCCGCACTGGAGTCCAACAAAGCTTACTTGCACGCCTGCCTGAGTGTTTCCGCGCTGCACATGAAGACCACCCAAGGACTGCAGGGGGCGGAGGTCGATAACGATGTCATTCGAAACCGTTTCGCCGCTGTTCAGCAGCTCACAGACGCGCTGATGGGCGACCGCCAACATGCGGAGACCCTCGAGGCCACTCTCGGAATGATCTTCTTCCCTTGCTCAGCTGGTCGCTTTGACGATGCTTTGGCCGATATCCCCTGGCACCAGCACTTCCAGGCTGTTCAGAGTCTCGTCCACAAGCTGGACCTCCCACACCAGCTTGTCGCCATGAACGGTCAGCAGCAGGCTCAGCCTCCTTTCAACATGACTCTAGCATCATGGATCGACATTCTCGGTGCGACAATGCTCGGCAGGACACCGTCCTTTGCTGACACATACCGCGAGAAGCTCATCGCTGACGCACCATCCGGTCTTGCCGAGCTCATGGGCTGCGAAGACCGAATCATGTACTTGATCTCGGAGATCGCGTGCCTCGACGCTCTGAAGCAGGAGGGTATGGACGACGTCCAGCTCTGCCAACACATCCAGCTCCTCGGCGAGCAGATCAGCCTGACAGAGCCCCCTGTTGGCTCCAACAACAGCGCACTCACATCCACCGGCGAGATCCTACCCAGACAGCTCCGCAGGAACATGACCGCAGTCTACCGTCTGGCGGCTCGCATCTACCTGTGCAGCCTAGTGCCGGACTTTGACCGCACCCAGCCTATCAATGCAAATCTTGTGAGCGCGCTCAGCAAGGCTATGGACTACATCCCTGCCGGACCCGAGGGCTTCGACCGCTCTCTTGTCTGGCCCCTGCTTGTGGCAGGCACAGTCTCACTCCCCAACTCGTCTTTCCGCAAGATGTTCTCCGAGCGCACCGCCCGCCTGGGCGATGCCTCCAACTCTGGCTCGTTCGGC
Source organism: Stagonosporopsis vannaccii (assembly GCA_028584115.1). Lineage (NCBI taxonomy): Eukaryota > Fungi > Ascomycota > Dothideomycetes > Pleosporales > Didymellaceae > Stagonosporopsis > Stagonosporopsis vannaccii. The sequence continues at coordinate 34,471 of VWXS01000132.1, read as the reverse complement.
AGGATGAAGGCCCTCCTCAACGAGGTGTGGGCCATCAACGACTACAACCTCTCCAAGGGCATCAAGCAGAGTGTCCACTGGCGGGACACGATGCAACAGAAGGGCTGGGACTTCCTCCTCATCTGAGCATCTCGGTCTGTTTGCATGATCCACGCGTGGCAAAAGCATTTGCTTCTTCTTTGCACATATTTTCTCTTCTCGCACTATACCCAGTTTCTATTCTTTCGGCATTTTTTGGTGCAAGCATTTCTACGGCGTGGTGCATCGGCTGGACGGTGCAGGACTATGACGATATGGCTGCATGTTTTTGGGTCGGGAAAGGGGCATTGGGAAGCTAGCGCAGCTCCCACTTTGTGTACAGTACTTGATAGGGGCACAGCCCAGCTCGAGAAGAATCGAAGCCAGTACTGGCGTATCGCTCACACGCTTTGCCTTTTGCCGCCGTTGTGCAGTCGGGAATGTGATTGGCTGCTAGTGCACGAGGCTGCAACGCGGCCAGGTGGCGAGGAGGAGTCGGTAGGTCCTGCCCCGTTTCTGACAGACGTCTAAATTTAGGGCCTTGCTCGACTGCTGCACCGCAACGCAGATGACGGTTCTGTGCGGGCACTTTGTCTGCAGCGCACTTCTCTGGCCAGTTCTACCAAGACGGAACAAGGTTTTGCCTGGGGTTACCGGTAATTAGCCCCAGCTGATCTGGAGCCCGTCGACTGCGGGCCGCGCCTTCGACCAGAAATCAGCCGTCCTGCGTTAACGACGCATCTGCATTGCGACTTCGTATTTCGCCCCCACCCTGTCTGTCTACGCCGCCGTACCGCGCCCGCGACCTTCGTACTCGACAGCTGCCCATGGCGTCCCCGGCTGCACACCCCTTCACGTCGGTCGACACGACGACACAGGGTCCGCACAAGGACGAGGTTGAGTCGCCGAGCATCTCGGTTACGAATGCGCTTGCTCGATATGAGTACGACCACGCCACGCCGGGGGGCACCAAGATCCTCATGGTAGAGTGGGAGGACGACGACTCAACACGCGGGGTACGCGGAGAGTGGCATGTGTCGTGGGAGGGCAGCACGAGGGTTCTGCCCGCAGACGACCAGCAGACCAACGATGTGCACCGCATGTATTTCCTGCTGCCCGCAGGGAGTGCGGTGCCCAAGAGCGTCACTCTCACTCACCGGCCGCAGGAGGCTGGCAGGCCGCCAGTCGTGTGGCACACAAATCCGCTCCCTGCGCTGTTCCCACCAGAGCTGGGGGCTTCAGCTCGCGCAGCGGGGAAGAAGGGCGTCCTGCACACGATCTGGGCGAAGAAGAGGCTACAGGTGCTGCAGAAGGAGATTGAAGCCGAGTCGCGTGACAACATCGAGGGCATTGGGCTGCTCATGGCGGTGCAGGAGAAGGAGTGGATCGAGCAGACGTTCGGCGTTAATGCGCGACCGTCTGGCCTCAGCATCTCGCTGCCAAGCGTATCACCCGCAAACAACGGCCCTGCCAGCCCACGGTCACCAGGTGGAGGGCGACTGCTAGACAAGCTCGCCGGGCTGAAGCTGAGCACCAACCAGCGTGACCTCACACCCAAGTCGGAAGACATCAACGGCGATGCACCGTTCGCCAATCCGCTCTCACCGGAAGGCTCGGACGTCGCCGTGTCATCATTCTCCTCCTTCGCCATGCTGAAAGGCGGGAATCCGTCATCTCTCGCAGCGAAGCCTCCCCAGCCTCCCCAGCCATTGCAAGCAGCAGCACCACTGCGCAAGGTCGCAGTGCAGATCCCGCCTCCCTCGGTCATTGCACGTCAGGACTCGACAGGCATGGCATCGCTGAATGCCCTGTCAAGCCCAGCACCCATCTTCGAGTCGCGAGGGCCCATCGCCGCAGACGACGATGACAAGGACGACGGTCTCTTCGCAAGCCCCATCGACCCGCGGAGCCCTGAGATAGGAAAGAGTCCGTTCTCGTTTGCGGGCAACGACACGGCCAAGTACTTGCACAGGGAGGATGTTTCATAGACAGAAAGAAAAAGATGGTTGTCATCTTCATCGTCATCGTCATCATGGAGTTAGCGGGTTGTAGCGGTTTTGTAGACTTTGTTGTTTGCAGGCGGTTTTGTGCATGTTGATACCTGGGTGGTTCGCTGCCGAAGAGCATAGCTTTTACGAATGAACGAAGCGCTTGTGTACGTCCAGAATTTGACTGGCTGTGCAGCCATAGTATTATGCTTCTGTTTGGCTTGTAAGGCCGTTGCGTTTCTCGTCCATACCAACACGTGATGGAGCTGCCTGGACCCTGCCAAGCACGATGTCATCGCGCGAGAAATGTTGCGACAGCGGTCGCTCGATCAACAACGCCAGAGCGCACGGTTGGGCAGCGCCCGCAACTACGAAGACAGAATCACCACTAATCTTTGGAAAGCTTGGGAAATCTACAAATCTTTAAACGATCCAGTCTTTTCGTCATGGCCGCGGGCGGCTTCAAGATGTCGCTGGGCGGCCTGAAGGCAAAGCCCGGCTTGAAAGCAGTTGCAGCGAAGAACAACACAAAACCGAAAAAAGCTCTGCTCGGCGACGATGAGCCGGACGACACCAACAAAGCGCAGGAAATAGCCGGCTTCGACGCAGCAGAAGGCGGCGCCATCGACGTCAACGGCCCCAAAGAGAAGAAGGGACCGCTCGTCATACCCTCGCTGCCAAACCGCAATTGGCGTGAGGAGGCGCGCAGAAAGCAGCTTGAGCGCGCGCCGCACACGCAGCAGCAGCAGAATGGCGACGTCGTCATGGACGAGCCGGAGAAGGAGGTCGTGTACGGGCTGACAGTGCCGTCGAAGCCCAGCGAAGCAGCGGAACCCAAGACCACACAGGCACCAGAAGCAATGGATGTCGACCCCAACGACGATCTGACGGATGCTCAGCGTCTCGAGAAACAGGCCCTTGAGTCCCTCCTCACGGGCAAAGCAACAGATACCCAGCGCGTTGTGCCCGCCATCTCGGACGAAGAGGCCCTGCGCAACGACCTGCTCGACGCCCCGGATGAACCTGATGTCGCCGCCTACGAGGCTACGCCCATCGAGGGCTTTGGGCTCGCGATGCTGCGCGGCATGGGTTGGAAGGACAGCGACGGAGAGGCGCGCAAGGGCGGGGCTGCCAAAGCGCCCGCAGAAGTCAAGCGTCGGCCGGCGCTGCTGGGGATAGGTGCGAAGGCCGATGCGGCCAAGGATGTCGAGCTGGGCGAGTTCAACAGCAAGGCGAGGGGTAAAAAGGGCAGGGATGCGCCGCAGGGGTACAATCCAGTGACGTTGAGGAACAAGAAGACCGGGGAGGTGGTCAGCGAGGAGGAGCTGAAGATGAGGCTGGAGAGCCAGGAGATGTTGGGCGAGGAGGGCAGTGCAGGGAAAGAGGAGCGCCGCGATGACAGGGACAGGCGTAGTGACCGAGACCGCCGCGACGAAAGTGGCAGAGACAGCGACCGCCGCCGCGACAGAACAACCAAAGAAGACCGCCGCCGAGACAAATACGACTCCGACAGTGAGCGGCGGCGCGACAGACGGCGCGACAGGGAGAGATCAGCCGACCACGACAGTGACCGCCGCCGAGAGAGACGGCGAGACCGCGATACAAGGGATCGGTCTCGCAGTCGAAGTCCGAGAGAGTCCAAGCGCCGCGACCGTTACAGATCTCGCAGCAGAGACGACAAGGAACGGCGGGAGCGGCGGCGCAGTCGGAGTCGCGACCGGGACAGTGATGAGGAGAGGAGACGGAGAAGGCGGCGGAGGGAGAGGGAAGGGGAGAGGGATGGGGATGAGCGGAGGAGAGACAGGGATAGGGACAGAGACAGGGGGGACAGGAGAAGGTGAGGACTTTATGATACCCGTAGACATAGTTATAGACTTGAGCCATTCTCTGGGGCTGCAACACGAGTGATAGTTCCTCCCCTCTTTGTCGAACAGCAGTAAGAGTTTATCTAACTCCTTTTGTACTTCCAGCATCACTCGCACCACAGCGATTTAACCCATCCGTTGGGTTGCAAGAGTAAGACAACAAACAGAACACGGAACTAGCAGTGTCGACACCACAACATAATCCCTCACTCACTCGCTGCTACACACCGTTCGTGCGTCCACAGTCACGCACCTCGCTCGCTGACTTCATCCCCACCAGCAACAGCAACAGCTAACCGCACATGGAAAACCAACCCATACACATGTCCACTCACCCACGACGCGCGCACCGCCGTCTCGCGGCTCACGAAATCTACCCACGCCGTGCGCGTGCGCTTCAGCGGGTCGCGGGGTAGGAGGGAGATGGCGACACTGCAGAGTAGCATTAGCGCATCGCAAACGGCATCAGCAGTTCCAGTCCAAAGAGTGTTAGATTCCCGCTTAGAAAAGAGAAGGAAGAAGGAAGGGAAAGCTATTAGGGAAGGGCAACATACATATCCCACCTCACCTCCCAAAACAACCTCTCGACCTCCTCTTTCTCCGCCGCAGCGGCGAGGTTCGACACCACGAGGCGCCGTAGCAGGAGTGATTCTTCTTCTTTTTTCAAGCGTAGGGCGCGCTCGGTGTGAAGCTCCGTAGCAATGAGCGTCTGCAGTTTGGCCTCTGCGTGGGCGACGGCACGGGCGCGATCAAGATCGACGTCGATGTCGGGGACGTTTTGGGTGGCTGGACTGGAGCTGAAGAGAAATTTCGTCCATTTTTGGACGTGGGGCCATGGGAGGGCGGAGTGTTCGAGCTGCAGGGCGATAATACAGGGGATAAGTTCTGGGGGTGGGTTGGTGGAATCCAAGCGACTGATTGCGGGCACGTCCAAGGCGGCGGGGACTGGTGTCAGCGATGAAGATGGGTTAAGTGGTGAGCGGAGACTCTCAAGTCTTAAGCGTAGGTGCTTGAGATCCTCATCCTCCTCCTCGTCAGAGACTGAGATTGTGGTCGAGTGGGTCTCTGGAACGATGGACGCTGACAACGTGGCAAGCTCTGCGAGCATTTTTCGTGGATCGTCATCATGGCCTGCAGCTGTGGTTGAACGCATGGAAGAAGCGCATCGATCTAGATCTGCGAGCATGTGTCTTAGGTCGTCTTTGGTCTGGTCATCGTCTTTCTGTGCCGCAGGTCCTAAGGTTGTATCTCTCAGTTTGTGTAGCCCAGAAACCCCGACCGATGGATCGTTGAATACAGGATTTAATCGTACCAATGACTTGAAGTCGTCATACGCTCTTGAATGTTAGGATGGTTGACAGTGTGGACGCTGACGCTCACCTAGTGTCTCCGCTGTATTGCTCTTGTGATTGACCTCATTGTTTCCGGACTCATACTCATCTCGGCGAAGAACCTCGTCGCGCTCGCTAAGCCTCTTGATACCCTCGTTGCTTGTTTCATGCTGTTGCTCTTGCAACTGTTGCCTCTTCTCCGCTTCCTGGCTGAGTTTCTCCTCCTCTCGGATGTGCATCCCACCCATCAAGCGCTTGAACGACTCGTCGAGCCTACGCCTCTTCTCTTCGTCATTGTGCCAACCCAGGCCTTTTGAAACCGTTTTCTTCTCTCCAGCTTCTCCTATACTCTTCTCTCCAGTAGGTTTGAGCTCTTGAGTTCCAGTGTCGGGCACCTCTTCACCGTACTTCGCAGCCGTCCCTCCAATGAGACAACCATTGGCTTCTTCTCTGACCTCAGTCTCTTCTTCATCAGCCCCATCGAACCTTCCAACCAACTCACTTTCACGGCCCTGCTCATCCACCACCTCAACATCCTTGGCCAAAAACATACCCGCATTCGCATTGGTGGCACTCACCAAGATCGGACACCCCAACCTCTCACGCTCTTTTTTCTGCTGAAGAGCCCTTCTCACCTCCTCATCGCGCCTACGCGACGCCTCGGCAAGTGTATCAGCGATACTGGCCAGCTGTCTGCTTAACAGACTCTTGGATGACGCGGCGCTGGTCCGTCTTTTACGGGACATGCTGAAGGAATATTGCGGTGGGTGGATGCTGTCGTCAGTGACTATGCTGTGTGAGTGAGTGCGGTGCATAACAGTAGCGTAGGACAAGCTAGCCAGGAAAGCAAGAAAGCGAGGATGTATCGGGGAACGCTGTGCTTGTTACCTTTAGGGTTGTAGCACTGACTCCGTGCAGCATCTTACAGTGATAAACAGACAGTAAGAGTGTACGAATGATTGCGTGTGATGGTGCTGGCAGCGTAGGTGTTTCGGGGGGGAAGGCGCGAGTACAAAAGAGTAACAAACAAACGGTGTTTTGGCGGCGCGTCTACACGGTGACGTCGAAGGTGAAAATGAATCGCTGGACCAAAGCTGATGTCCTCGCTCTTGGCTGCTCAACGACTTTCGGTCTCGACCTTTGTGACTTCGTGACATATGCCAGAGTCGCCATGACATACGCCGTCTTTCTATTCCTATCTTGTCCTGAACCTATCCTGGGCACGCGCAAAACTCGCCTTGGCTGTCTCTGTGACCAAGACGTGCTAAATGTAGACTACATGCCAGACACCTCGTACCAAGTTTGGTGGTGGATATCCGGACGAAGGTAGGGATGGAGGACGGGTTTAACCACCACCTGCACGTTGAGTGTACTCGCCCTTCTTACTGGCAACCGCGTCTCCTTATTTCTGACCGTATATAACATCATTGTAAGAAGCTTTCGTGGGGAGGCTTGGACAGCAATAAGTTGTCAGAAACTGATTGAAAAGCAAGCTATATTTTCATTACCTGCACCCACCTCCTTCTCCAGCGCTCACCAACCCACCACACTTCCCTGCCCAACCCTGCTCAGTTCTTCTTCTTCCCCGCCGTCTTCCTCTCCTCCTCCTTGCGCTCAATCTCCTTAATCTCCATCTCCTCGGCACGCTTCGCATACCACTGCCCAGCCTGCAGGACCAACACACCTACCAGCACAAGCGCCAGAATGGTATTACTCGCGGCAAAAACTCTCAACGTATCCTCCCTGCTAATGTAATCGCCCTCGCCATCGTCCTTGACCTGCTCCGCCATCTCCGGCGTCACATTGCCGTAGATCCCCGCGGTAACAACCCTGAAACCCTTGACGATATTGGTCAGGTACACGGTGATGCCCGCCATGTACAGCACCAGGCTCGCGCCGTCGAACAGCATGTTGCTCTCCGAGGCCTTGAACAGCTTGAGCAGAAATCCGAGGATACCGGTGCCGATGACCATGTTGAGGATGCGCGAGATGATGGGCGGCGACGCATAGAGGAACTTGATGTGGTCTTCGAGGATCTTGAAGTATGCTTCTCGGTCATCGGGCACCGCCCACAGCGCGTTGTAGTCGTACGGGAGCGAGGCGAAGAGAATACCCAGGAAGAAACATGTTGCTGGGATTTGTCAGTTGCGCGATTCAAGGCGAGACGTGTGGGGTACGTCTGGGGTACATACGTCCGATGACCAGGAACTGGGCGAATGTGTTGCCGGCCATTGTGAAGCTGAAGTCTGTGTCGCGAAGTTGTGCGCAAGGTGGTAGAAGTGTTCGGACAAGATTGACGGGTGGATTTGTGGGAGGCAGAGCTCTGGGCGGGCCGGAGGGCTTATCGTTTGCGGCTCCCAAGATTGAGGGCCGACTAAACGCGGTTGGTAACGGTAGCGACTTCCTATCTGGAAATAGTTGCGAACAATTGTCGCGAGGAACGCGCTGCAATTGAGTGAGAGAAGTTCGAGTAGAATTACCAGGGTAATTATGCAGAAGTTTCACAGAAAGCAAGCTTGGTGGTGATCGACCCCGCAAGGCGCGATGATGTTGCACTGCATACACCGTCTTGGCGGACACCATGCTCTGCAAAGATGCTATTTACTTGAATAGCTGCATGACCAAGGTTACTGAAATCACCAGAATTGTCCTGAAGATTCACTGGCTGAGCGTCACATATGTATTAGAAAGCAGCCTCGCTGTAAAATCTATTGACAAATCACAAAATAATACTTTTCCACATTTAGCACGCAACCTCCACCCACGCATCCACGCAAACATAAGTACTGAATCAAAGACCCATCAGCGCCTGCGCGCCGGGCTCGCTACACACGTACACCACGTCGTGGCTGTCGGTGAAGCCGTTGAAACGGGTGGCAGAGCACTTGGTGTACGCGCCCATGTCCTCGAAGTAGAGCCAGTCGCCAACGTCGAGGAGCTCGGGGAAGGTGCTGGACGAAGAAATGATGTCGATGCCATCGCAGGTGGGACCCCAGATAGAATATTCGATCTGGCTGGGAGTGTCGTAGCCAGAGCGACGCACGTTGTACAAGACGTCGTTGCCCGACTTCAGGACCTTGGCCACCGGGTGCTGGTGGTCGAAGATGATGCTGGAGAAGTTGCCGTAAACACCGTCGTTCAGGTACAGCATGTAGTTTGTCGTGCCGAGGGTGGCATCGGTGACGCTGCGACGAGCGATGACGTGGCACGCGATAGTGAAGGCGGTGGAGACGTAGTAACGGCCTGGCTCGCCGATGACGCGAATGTGGGGCGGGAAGTACTCGTCCAGAGAAGCAGACAGAACTGCAGCCATAGGCTCAAACGTGGCGTCGCCAGTAAAGCCACCACCAACATCTAGCGTGTGCATGTTGAAGCCAAGGGCAGCCGCCTGGTCAAAGACAAAACGGGCGTCCTGCACAGCTTTGATGAAGGCTTTGGGGTCAGACGCGCCGGAGCCGACGTGGAAAGCCACGCCAACAACATTGAGCTCCAGCTTCTTCGCAAGCTCAAGCAGCTCGCCAGTCTGGTCCATTGCAGCGCCGAACTTCTGGCTCAAGCGGCACAAGCTGGCAGTGTCATCGGTGATGATGCGCAAAAACAGCTCAGCATTAGGGAAAAGCTGCTTGGTCTTGTAAAGCTCGTCGGCGTTGTCGAATGTCATCTGCTTGACACCAGCATTGGCGGCGTACCGGACGTACGACTTGGTCTTGCAGGGCTGCGCGTAGATGATGCGCGAGGGGTCGACGCCCATCTTGAGAACTGCCTCGATCTCGTTCTTGGAAGCGCAGTCGAAGCCGAGTCCCAGCTCAGTCATGAGGCGCAGGACCTGCGGGTCCGGGTTGCACTTGACCGCTGTGCATGTGTTAGAGACGCTGTGCAGGAACTGTCGAGTGCCACTTACCATAGTGCGGCTTAACGCGAGCCAGATTCTTCTTCCATCGGAGGTGCTGACGGTAGACCTCGCCCAGATCAGCGACGAAGAAGGTGTCCTCGTCGCCGACGTCACAGATGTCGTGGTCGATAGCCTCGACACGGCTCTTCAAAGCTGCGCCAATGAGTTGCTTGGAGATGCTTGCGCCATGGTGGTCGACGCTGCCCAGGGAACAGTCGCTGAGAAACTGTTTATGATGCAGGACAGTGTTGTATTCCTCGGGAGGGGGCGTCAGAGCAGAAGGTGCCATTCCCTTGCTAGAGTAGTTGGGGAAGGGTTGAAAAGTAGGTGGGAGCGGGTGCTGGGCGGCAAAGGGGCGTTAAGGCGGCTTGAAGGGCGCGAAGCCGAGGCTTGGTGTTGGGCGAGGTCTCTCGTCGAGCTGTTCCTCCAAGGAACAGACCGTAAAGAGCGTGCTATGCGGCAGCTGAGATTCGGGTGGCACGGGGGTCTGGTTGTTGTACGAAAACAACACGCGCTCGAGCTCCTGCTTAGAAGTGTGCGGCAGGCGGTGGGGGGATGTTGTTGAAAACGTGTGGCGCGGGTCGTGCAGAGACAACTTGAAGGTTGATCAGGAAAAGGCGGCCGCGAGCCGTCTTAAAGCAAAGCCTTTGATTGCGACCAAAGGCTGTCGGTGCGTGATTTTGGGCGAGCGAGAGACAGTCGCGGGGATCCGGCGGCTGGTGAAAGCGATGCGTGCAAGACGAGACGGTGAGGTGAGAGGGAAAGAGACGGCGAGGCGGCTGCGCTGAAAATTGACTCCCCCGCCAAGTGTGGTCAATAGCGAAGGTCCGCGCGTGCCTGGATGCGCCAACATTGGCCTCCGCACAGCCCCACAATGGCAGCAAACCACTCGCGGCTGCGTCATTGACACGGCCATCATCGGGCGCCCGCCCGAGGGAATCGACGCGTTATTGCCTCCACGGAGCCCGCCCCTCGGAGCCTGCTAGGGCCCCTACAGGCGAGGCAATTCTCAAAGCTGGCCGGAGAAAAGCATTGAGCAATTGGGTTGGCTTGGGCCGCTGTCACATCGACGATCCAGGGAACGCTCGCTTGCACGTGCATCGAGCCTGTTTTGGACAATATATGCCGCGAGGGATTTCTCGACACGACGCCAACGCTAACATGTTGAGACAAGACCACCCGAATGGAGGAAGCCGGTAGCTTGTTCATTCCAAGGCTGCCTGTATGTTCGTGGGCGTGACTATATACGAGAATGCTATGCTATCTACAGTTGCTACTCTTAAAGTGTATGTGTCGTCGAATCGAAGGTTATTAATATGCTTATGCAAAAATGTGCAAAGCCTTTACTGCTGTCTCTGCACAAAAATTGGAACGTCCGACAAATCAACGCCGTGTCTCTGCTTGTAGTACATGCTCTTGGGTGTGGCATAGCTATGCAATTGCCGAGTGCCGGCTGACCCACCAATCTGCCCATGGCCCTCATGCTCGTAGTCAAGCCCACCGCTATAACGGCCAAAAGTTGTCAGCTCCTGGGGAGTGTAAGACATTGGACGGGCACGCCGTGCAGTTGCGATGTTTTCTTGGGCTTCCACTTTCGGTCGCGGTCGCAGGCTGTCGCCGATGGACTGGCGACGTTGCTTCCACTGCAAGGCGTGCTGCTCCCAGTTGATCGAGTGCTCCCAGTCGACATTCTTGTGAGCCGACGGTGGGCGTGTGTGATTGGGTCTTAACGGTGACTGCGGACGAGAGCTGGCGCGAAGGCGAGACTGGTTCGCTGTGGGAGTCTCGACATTCTCTAATCTCGGCCGTGCAGAAAGTGGCGATGCATACTTTGTATGGTCGATGGACGGCATTGGCGGGGCGTCGTCGAAGTAGAAGGTTTGAGTGCGTCGCCCTAACTGCTTCGCCTCACCGATCTCCATCTTTGGCTTACGGCGTGCTTTGCGCTGCTGAGGCATTTCCAGCATCTCTGGTTCAGAAAGAGCGCGATCCTTGCTACGCATGCGCGCATATTCTGCGGCTGTGTCGGAGCTCATGCTCATTGCTGATCGTGATCGCGAATGCGAGCGTGCTTGACCAAGCTGATGAGGATGGGTAGGATTTTCAACGACTTCCTTTGGTTGAAACGAACCAAACATAGAAGGGTCATAAGGGGAGGCGCCGAGTGACACAGCAATAGTGCCCAGATCAAGCACTTTGGGTGAGAGAATTTCCTCATCTTCATCCCTGTCTTTCTTACCAGCGGTCGACTTCCTCCGGAAGAAAGACCTACTCCTTCTTCGACTACGTGCTGGACGCGCAGATGCGTGGTCAGGCTCGAGCTGGATCGGTGAGACAACAGGCTCGTCCGGGCCGAAGCTGGTCACTGACTCAGCGGAAGTAGTGTGTTCTTTGCTAGGGTAAGTGTGTGTCAAACACTCCATACCAGGGGTGACCGACAGTCGTCGTGAGAACTTGTTCTGCACATCATCCGGCACCTCAGGGATGACTTCACGATTTGGCAGAGCGGACTGAACAACCGGCAACTGAGGTTGCGATGGCCTTCGCTTTTGCAGGCGCCTCGTCTGCCTTGGCAAGGGCTTCTCAAGGGTCCTCGAAGCCGTCGATTGTGGTGTACTTGGTGAAAGTACAACGTCCATGGACGGAAGCTCAGCAACATTGCGGGGAATGTCTAATGACAGTGTGCGCCCATGTGCGTGCCTTGGCACTGTAGCCAACAGCGACTGCTCGAAACGGGTAGGAAGATCAGCTTCAGTTGGCAATTCGAAGCTCATGGTTTTGCTCCTGTTGGCGCTGTATCTGCCATATGGCGATCCGGACGGCGGTATGACCACTCGGAGCGCACGAGGATGCTGTTGCTGATCATCGTTATTGGCCACTCTGAGGCTTCCCCCCGAAGACGAGCCAATAGAAGAGTAACCCGAATCAGATGTCCGCGGTGATGGCCGCAAGTTTCGGTCCTTGGGTGTCTGTATCGTGTGAATACTTGTAGCGGTAGAGGGAGGTGACAGCTCAGCTACGTCAGTTATTGTCGCAGACAGTTCCATTGAGTAGTTCGACTGCGTTTGAGGCTGCAGGTCCTCATAAAAGAGCTCGTCGGTTGTTGGCTCCCGATCTTGCCAGGTATTCTGAATGACCATTTGGTTTTCGAAAGGGCTGTAGGGAATGTAAGCCTGATAGTCTTTTGCAAGAGTATCAGCGCTTTGCGACGAACTTCTCGTGCTGACAGCAATGCTCTGCGGCCGCTTCTTGTGCTTGACTTCTGGCTTGACGTAGGTGATGGGTATCTTCTCTTCGCCAGTGGAATCCGGAATGCTTCTGATCGTGCTGTCACGTGTCCCATACGCCGACATACTCCTGGGCCTCGTTGGCCTGTGCTCGTTCTTTGCTGTCAAGGGACCCGGATCAAGCTCAGTCGCGGAGAAGTAGTCGTTGCGTGCGTTCGCCTGCGCCATGCGATCGAGATCGGCAGTGCCCATTGTCGGAGAAGGGTCACCATTAACAACCATCAACGTCCCTGGTTTGTAACCGAGGAAGGGCGAATAATTCTCGCCGGGAGTTTGTGCTTGAGTGCTGTCTGCCAAGTCTAAAGCTCTCAAGCGATCCAGCGGAGATGGTCCTTGTTTTGGAGCTTGCCATTTGGCTTCGTCACTTGGTCGCATTGGGGGTGCTTTCCAAGAGCTCCAGGTCCGACGTTTGCCTTCGGGCAGTGATGTTCGCGTTGCGACCCCAGGCGTCTGGACAACCGACTTCCTTCGGGTGAGTGCGCCGCTGATCTCTGGACTGGATCTATCATACTCCAGGTCGATAATCGCTGTAGAGGAGTCGTTGGGACGCTCAAGAGCTTCACCTGTGGAGTACAACGTCAGCGTGCAGTGCTCGGAGTAGTGTTCACAAGTAAAGGCAGCGGGAGTGTCAAGTTAATTTCAATGACGGAAAAGCACTTACGCAATGCTGCAAGCTCCTCGGGAGACGCATTCCTCTTGACCTCTTGCAACAATCGAATAGCCGCCTCAATATCGGAGTGCGTGTTTGACGCGAGAGACACTTTCGACCCCGGCAGGTTCTTGAGGTTTGCAAGGGAATTTCGCCTACTTCTCACAAAAGACCGCAGAGCAGAGCCAGACCGTGAATGTGCACGTGAGTTCGACCTCGAAACCGCAGTTGAGCGGCGCCCGCGTCCTTCTACTGCCGCCTCGGTCTCGAACATATCTGGCTCAGACCAACTTGCGGTTCCCGCCTCTTCAATGGTCGGCGAGATGACCTCCTTGATTTGTTGCCGGCTCTTTGCACTCAGGTCTGTGTAGCGAGGTGAATCGGGGGATATTATATCAGAGGAAACGACAGGACTGGCCGGCTTCGAGTTTGTATTCGTTCTCGGCTTTGATAAGCGATTGTGGTGGGAAGTGCTCTGGCCGTTGCCTTTGTTGCGACGGGCGACACGATCCTTAAATTGCGAAAACATAGTTACAGGAAAGCTACAGATAAAGAGACATTGGATGAACAGCTAACGTAGACCCGTCGAACGCAATAACGGAAGCGGGGTCTTTTCTTAAGAGACGTGAAGATGGCCGGGACACTTGCAGTGTGGGGGGCTGGGATAGTGCTCGGTCCTGAAGCTTAGTGTAACGAAGATAACATGGAGCTCGTGGCTTGTCTATGTAGGAAGGACATGTAGCCCAGCTCGAAGCAGGCGCGTGGGTCAGTCAAGTCCCACCGACCTGTATCGCTCTTGTCCAACGTACGATTACGAGTCCGTGCAGGTCGCAGAGTGGAGAGTGCAGCAGAGACAACAACAAACTTGGAAGAGCTCTGAACTTGAAACTAGGCGCATCAGCATTACCTCTCAGTGACCAATCAACGAACAAGGAAGCTAGTGGCTGCACAAAGTGCCAGCCAACGAGAGCAACTGAGTGCGTGGCTGAAAGCTTGATCCCAGACGATGATCTTGCGCCATGGCTCGTCGTTGAGGTCCAGATCCTGGCTTTGGAAGCGTGAGGCTTGCATCTCCAGCCAGCGATTCCCTGAAATGTTGCAAATTTCGATGCTCGATCCTCCTAAAACATCGATGCACAGCGGGGATTGCAGAATCTTTGCAGGTTCTTTGTAGGGGCACGCCTGTCTTTGGTGTACAAAACGCTCGCATCGGCCCGCTTCTTCCCATGTCAACCAAAGTCAGCTGCTAAGGTGCCTGAATGGCTATATTGTAGTCGCTGTACAACGGTCGAGGTCAGTAGACATAACGGCTGACCTTTGCCAGCCCCTCGAGAACCGACATCAGTGCTCATAGATGGCAATTTCGGTGAGACCACATCCTCATTTCAGATATCGACTTGTCAAACGCCATTGTCGTAATTCTTTCATCAGTCCTCGGAAAAGTCCCACACACTCACACGTGATGTGTTGCCAAGTGAACGCGGTCTGGAGCGCAATGCGTCCCTTCAGTGCTGCTGTCGTCGCGTTTCGGCCTGGGATTTGATGAGCTACACCATAAAGCGCACGTCAGGGCTACGCTGTGTAGATTAGAGAGTCGCGACCTTCGATGACATCGTCGTTGGGCTGTGCTTGGTTGGAAAACCGGGTTGCAACAACCGCGATGAGTGCGGAAACCGGGTTGGCGACGGAATCGTGAAGCGAATTTGCTGCCGACTTACCTGCCGTTTTTGCCGACTCCAGAGATAAAGGGCCGGATCCCAACATCTGTCCACGGTGATGTCGAACGCGCAAATTCCACCTGCAGGTATCCTCGGGGTGCGCCCGTGCAGGGCGATGAGGGTGCGCTACTGATTACAAACTTGAGACTGACCGCATCGCAACACGCGAGACACTGCGAGAATGCAGCGCCCCTGCCGCGATTGGCACTTAGTAAGCCCAGCTCGCAGCAACGCTCTACTTCGCCCGCGTTTGGTCCCTTCGGCCGTCGCTGCTTTGCACTGCCAGCAAAAGCAAAGCTTTATTCGATGATGAAGCCTCATTGACCGTCCGGTCTTAACCCCGGATGACGTGGAGATGGTGCGAAGCCTCGTAGATCGCGGGACCAGGCGGACTATTGAGGCTGTGACGTCAGTAGCGTGTGTTGAATTTCATTGCGCGCACGACCGGCTTTTATTGTTTCTGCGACAACCTTTGATTCATATCTACGTCTTCTGATCTGCTCAAGGACTGTTCCTTTTGACGAACATCAGTCTTTTTGTTGTCTTCGAAGCGCAACAAACGCGTGACTTCCATTGTTGACGCCCGACGGTAGTCCGCACGCACCTCACCAATCACCGCCTCATCCTTGCATCAAGCATAGGCTTTTTGGCAGTCTCTCTGACATTCAGTAATCTCATCATAATCTCGACAATCAGCGATCCGTCTACGGACATCAGCAATCATGTTGGCGGCATCATTTTGGGTTGTGCCCATTTTCAGTTCAATATGCTGGATGGCTATGTTGATCACAATGCTGGTATACTGGAGCACGAAGGGGCATCCGATCTACCCTACTATGACGGGTGGACAGACGATTGCATATATCTCTGGTAAGTTCATGTTGAGGAGCGGGTGATGTTGTTCTGTCGGCGGAGAAGAACGGGTGGCTTGCACGTGGCGTACTTTGGCGATTGAGACTTGTAAACTGATAACCATACAGATATTGGTGCGCAAGAACTGAAGCCCATGTTCATCGCCATGTCCGCCGTTACTGTTGTGACCTTCGACCTGGCATTCATCAGCGAGCGCTACATGCGCCATGCCGGCAAGCTGGCGCCCAACACCTCCATCTGGCAGAAGATCTACTCGTTGATCAGCATCATCGCCGCAATCGTAGGCGCGGTTGGCCTAATTCTGCTCACCATCTACGACAACTACCACCACAACCGCATGCACAACATCTGCTTGGCTGTCTTCATCATCGGTTACATCGTCAGCGCCATCTTCATCTGCTGGGAGTACCAGCGCCTGGGGATCCACTACCGCCAGCATTCGATCCTGCGCATTTCCTTCTGGATCAAACTTGCCTTCATCATTGCCGGTAAGCCTCCCTTCCGCGACCCCACAACTAGACCCCCCAGCTAACACACCCAAGAAATCTGCCTCTGCATCGTCTTCGGCGTAACCCAGCGCTACGACTACTGGAACGTGGCCGCGGTATTCGAATGGATCATCGCCTTCGTCTACACGTGGTATGTGCTGAGCTTCTTCATCGACTTCCTGCCCGCCGTGCGCACAAAGAACCACCAGAGCTACCAGACGGAGATGCAAATGGCCGAGGAAGCCGGCACGCAGCCCACGATGCGCACCACGGGCGACGGCGCCGCAGACAGCCAGCAGTATTTCCGCGGCCAGCCCGCCCCCGCCGCCAACGGCACCGCCAATCTGAACACCTATGCCGGCGAGCCCGGGCACAACTTCTACCCCAACGCCAACGGGTACAACAACCAGTACCCCAAGCCTGAGGCGCCGCTGCCGTCGAGAAACTTCTAGACGTGTTTTATCTTGTGTTTGTTTTCTTGTCTTAGTAATGTTTGCTTGCGCTGTTAGCTGTACATATACCATTTTACGACCGGGCTTGGGATGGTTGGGGGATTGCATGACCTAGACGACGCGCATGAATAGACGAGCGTGTTGCATTATTGATACCTTATAATTAAACGAACGGGTTCAGTATATTTTCTCAACACCTTCCAGAGATGTCGTTCTTGTTGGTCACGTGTGGATTTTGTAGAGATGGGTGGTCACGGGCAGTGATCGTGCTACATCTGAACACCATCGTCAGATACAATTAGAATCAGCCATTTCTCAACGACTACACGATACTCGCGCTGTGTTGCTAGCTGCTCCTACAATGAGTACGTGGGATCGTATGGAGCTGGACACCGCTATGCATTTTTTTCCCGTCTTACAATAAGGCTCCTGCGAATCCCTCATCATTTCATAAGTCATAAAGTCATAAAGCCACTGCCTCAATATCTGAACATCACCACCCCCGCCCTCTCAGGATCCACCTTCCCCATGCCAGCAACATGTCCGGACCTCTCGGTAGCCAACGCGCCATTGAGCACCAAACTGACACACCGGCCCAGCACGCCCTCATAGCGCTCCCTGACCCCCGGCGCCAGATGGGGCAGACTGACGATCCCGTCCAGGAACTCGCAGATCTGCTCGTGCTGCACCTCGGGGGCGTACCCGTCTTTGGTCAGCACGCCCGGCGCGCAAGCCTGGTACGCGCGCATCTGGGAGAGTGTCCATGGCGACCAGGCGACCAGCGGCGCCGAGGAGGTGACGGGCAGTACGAGCGCGGGACATCCGGAGAGCAGGTGGAAGATTAGAGTCCCGCAGCCGGGGCGGCGCGAGGTGGACCACATGTTTGCGCGGTAGGGGGAGAGGGCGGTGAAGAGGACGAGGAGGCGGTTTGTGCCGATGTCGGTGGTGGGGGAGGGGTCGCAGAGGGAGAGGGTGTGGGCGCTTTCGCTGAGGAGTTTGTGGGCGAGGAGGTAATCGCCTGGCTGGTGTCAGTGTGTTTGTGTGTATGTGTGTGTATGTGTGTGTATGTGTGTGTATGTGTGTGTATGTGTGTGTATGTGTGTGTATGTGTGTGTA
>VWXS01000132.1:0-16696 GCA_028584115.1 Stagonosporopsis vannaccii | reverse complement strand
GTGTGTGTATGTGTGTGTATGTGTGTGTATGTGTGTGTATGTGTGTGTATGTGTGTGTATGTGTGTGTATGTGTGTGTATGTGTGGGTATGTGTGTGTGTGTGGGGGGGGGGGGGGTTCTGTCTTGGGGGAAGTGGTAGTAGAGGACGTACCGCCTAGAAAGGGCCCGAAGCACTGCGCAATAGCGAAGTCATTTGCTCGTG
The DNA here is from genome assembly GCA_028584115.1 of Stagonosporopsis vannaccii. NCBI lineage: Eukaryota > Fungi > Ascomycota > Dothideomycetes > Pleosporales > Didymellaceae > Stagonosporopsis > Stagonosporopsis vannaccii. The sequence continues at coordinate 16,494 of VWXS01000132.1, read as the reverse complement.
GAACTGAGGGTGTTCGCGCGCTGGCGAAGAGATACGGGCAGAACCAGCCTTTCTCGATGGCTTGCAGGTCTTGCGCCGGTCTCACGCCTACGAAGCGCAGATCTGCGTCGACTCCCATAAGCTTGTGCTTGACGCCGACTTGCAGGCTCTTCACTTCAGTCGTGACCAGCATCTTCTCTTCCTCGGGGAGCATGTGTTCCAGGATTCCCTTGTCGATGGCCTGCTCCACGATCTGGAATACGGAATACTTGAGCACTGTGCTTGCTGCGATTGCACCTGCGCCGCTGTTGACGATCTCAGCTACGAAGCTGTCCGCGCCAAATGCGCTGGTTACGCTGTCTGCAGCGCCTTCCACCAATGGCCCGCCTACAAAGGCAAAAGTTGTGAAGAGCACGGCGTCGCGATAGCGCACGTTGGGGAGAGTAACGGGGTTGTTGTCGCCCCAAGGGGATAGCGAGAGCGGCATTTTGGCGAAGGAAGTTGCTGTCGATACGGAGCTGCGGGCTACGCGTCCAAACAGCGTATCGCCAAAGAAACGCTTGACTTTGTCTGATTGTTGAGCGTCTTTAGGGCCATTGTGGCTGGGACTGGCAGAGTGTTTGGGGCCGAAGATGCCGGACGGGGCGGTTGTTGTGAATGCCGGTCTTTGAGCAGGCTGTGGCGGCGACTGATATGGCGGTGGTGGTGATTGATACTGAGCTATTGGTGGTGATTGCGCATCCGGTGTTTGAAGTTGTTGCTGTAGCATCTGTAGCTTTTCTGGTGGCATGTTGTTGATGACCTGTTGCACCTGTTGCACTTGCTGGGTAGTCATATTGGGCAACCCTTGATATGGCTGCGGCACAGGAGGAGATGCTTGCTGGGTTGCATAGGCATACTGCTGTGATTGTTCATGTGGAGGCGCGAGCTGGGGCGGTGGTGGTGCGTAGACCTGAGGAGGGGACTGTGGATAGCCATACTGCGGTGCGGGCGGTTGGACGAACGCATTTGACATTGGTGCCGGAGTCGGAGTTGGTAGTTGGTGCGGCGCCGTTGTGTACGGTGGGGGTCCGACCTTGTTGTCGAAAGGGGCCGCTGGCAGTGCTTGCTGTGTGATAGACATACTGGAGTGTAAGATGGATCTGGAAGGGTGCGATGGCACGATCTTTCAAGCAGACTCTCTCGGCTCTAAGGTCTCGGTGGTATTTGTATGAGCAGGTCAATGGAAGGCTGAAACTTGTGGCAGTTCACTTGTGGCAGTTCACCTGTGGCTGGAAAGAGTGGCTTGGGTGTGTGAAAATCTCATTGACTTTGTAGACGCATATGCACAGTAAGGTAGGTAGACAAAAGTGACAGGATGAGGAAAGGCAGAACTCAGACAAGTCTCCCGAACAGACGAGGGGTTCTTGATGGTTGATTGTAAGCTCGTACTGCAGCTGAAGTCAGCCCTGTCCTGTGGCTTCGAACTTACTGTTTCTGGTGACAAGAAGCGGACCCTGTCGAAGAAATGAGCCCACGTTCCGCGATCTGCACGCTTGTGGCATGTTGCGATTTCAGCCTTGTGTGTGTTTGCAGAAGGTTGATGCGTCAAGCAATTGCAAGCGAGCTGTGCTGCTGTTGCCAAGGCACCATGGATGTAAGGGTGATGGAGGGTCCCAGGCACTCAGGCACAACGTCGGTATGCGGCTCGCCCTGCCGCGCTTCTTCACGTCTGGTGTCGACGCTGGCAGCCGCTGCGGTGCCTGTACATTTCATGCGTCTCGACGATGCAAGGAACGTGTGCTCGGGCCGTTGGTGCTGGACCGAACTCGCAACCAGCCATGCACGTGCGCACTGCTTGACGCTGAAAAGCCGTTGGTGCTGGCAAAATCTGGTCAAGCCCATTGATCCCGCGCCTGGCTCTTTCACGGGTTCGACGCCTGTGTCCCGCTCCCTCTACTGATCTTTGTCGAAGGCCTAGTGGGCCGTCCAGGGACTCGATGGGCCTGGTGTGGATCCTGAGCTGCGCGCAGCCGTCGACTCGGAACGTCTCCTGTGCTGTGGAGCAGGCAGAGGCGTGAAACAGGACTGGCATGCGCCTCAGCTACGCGCCTGCGGCCGCTTTGGCGACCATAGTCACAACTTGGCGGGCGCGTGTAGAGCTGGCGGCCAATAGGAGGCCAGCGACGCGCGAGAGCAGCAGAGCCCAATATGCTGCGGCGCCGTCATGGAGCAAGGCCACGGGAGGTCGCCTCGCACGGCAGCAGGAAGCAGGCGCAATGCCGCTCTTCCAGCTGCCCGCATATAACCCAGCGGGCCCTGCGCATGCGTAGGTAGGGACCTGGTGCTCTCCTGCATCAGCACGACAGACGTCACCACCCCACCACGCACGCCCGCCCGCCCGCACGCCCGCACGCCCGCACGCTCCCGCCTACCCTGCCCGGCAGCTAAGCAGCGCCCGTCTGGGAGCGAACCAAGCTTCGACCACACTTGCGCCTCCTGGCGACACGCACAGCAGCAGCGCGGCGACTGCATCCCCGTGACGCGCACCACGCACCATGGAGGGCCGCAAGCAAGGCCGGCCCGAGGAGGAGCTCTTCCTGCGCTACGAAGGAGACGCACCCACGCCGACCGTCGGGCCCCTGCGGATACAGAAGCAGTCGCCCACGTCCAAGAGCCCGCCGCCGCGACCAGACTCGGCGGGCACCTCGAGCAAGCCGCCCGCCTTCTCGCGCCCCCCTCCCATGCCCTCGTTCCCAGCGCCGCCCTCGAGCCCGCCCACCGCCCCTCCCCCGACCGCCCCGCTGCCCTATCCAGCAGACAACGGCCCGCCCAGCCTCGGCCAGGGCCGCTACACCCCGCTCAGCGAGCGCCCAGCACGCAACGCAACGCCGCCGCAGCCCGAGGGCCGCAGACGCAGCTCCAACGCAGCGCCCGTCCCGCTGTCGCCCGAGCAGCGCGCCCGCTTCGATGCGAGCGACCCGAACCGGCCCAGCGTGGGCGGATACGGCGCGAGGAACCAGGACGGCTCCATCCAGCCGTCGCGGCTTGCAGAGCGCCGCGGCACAGCGCCCAAGCCGCTCCCAGACTCGCCGGGCCCCGAGACTCCAGACAAGGAGGGTCTCTTTGCGAGAGCGCCGGAGCGCAAGGGCAGCGCCGATGCAAACCCCTTCCCCGAGTACCACCAGCAGTACTGGCCCCCGCCGAGCGCCAACACAGGCGCAGGCGCGTCCGCGAGCCAGCCAGCGCCACAGGCACTCACCATCCCCAACCCCGGAGGCATCAACCGCCTGAGCTCGACAGCCTCCACCTCCACGGTCAAGGCGCAGCGTGGGTCGCCTCCACCGCCCGAAACACCCATAATACCACCGCCTGGCGGCGGCATCGAAGCACGGTTTGCGGCAGCCGGCATAGCAGGCACCTCGACCCTGACTAGCCTCCAGGCACAGAGCGTCCAGAATGCTGCTGCTGCCCAGAGGAGCCAAGTCTACGCGAACCAGCAGCCTCGGCCAGTCATCAGCTCGCCTGCTCCCAGCCAACAGCAGCAGCAGCAGCAGCAGCAGCAACCCATACGGAGACCCTGGACACCGACCGAGCAGCCAGGGCAAGCTCCCTATGGTCAGCCTCAGGTGTATCAAGGCATGGGCGAGGCCCATCCGGGCGCTACCAGCACACCCCCTCAAGGCCCTCTGTCGCACACACCGGCCGGCGCCGGCAATGTCTCGTCACCACCTCCCAGCAGCATGAGGCCTGAGCATCCTCTGACGCAAGACATGGGTCGTATGACCGTGAGTGAGGAGCCGCCACCATCGTACTCGAGCATTCAGCAAGCAAACGCCCAACAGGCACAGCGCTACCCGAACGAGAAGGGGCAGCAGCCGCAGCCGACACCCCAGGGTGTCTCGCTGACCGATCCGATGCAGGGACATCCTGCATTCGCAAACGACCCACGGCCTCATCAAGCAGGACCCTCGCAGCCGCCTAATCTTGTCTCGCCGACTCCTACTGCACAGCAGCAGCAGCCTTTGCCTCACATCCAGACAGCTCAGCCAACTCACACGCCAAGTCCAGCGCCAGGAGCAGGACCTGCATCGCCTCCGCCCTTACCCGAAGGATGGATTGCGCATTTGGATCCTGCTTCAGGACAGTACTACTACATCCATCTGCCTACACAGTCTACGCAGTGGGAATTCCCAAAGGGGCCTACGCCGCTTAACTTGAACGAGCCGCTCTCTCCGACTGGAACATTCGTCAACCCTCTTGCTTCTCCGTCTTTCGGTAAGCAGCCTTTGGCGTCGCCAGGTTTCCCCACCCAAACAGCCGGATACTCGAGTGACTTTGGCATGGCGCCGCTTGCCACACCGACCGCGGCCGGCTTCACTGGCCCACCACCAACTGCGGGCGTGGACACCTACAAGGTGCAGCCTACGAATGGCGTATACTTCGGTCCTTACCTGAGATACACGAACATGGATATCGAGCGAGGTCTCTGGCTGGGCTCTATCCTGCTTGTCACAAACACACCACACCCCCCAACGATCCACATCCATCAGAGTCAAGACCTGTCGCCAAACCCTCGACAATTGAAGGCGAACCCCATTTACACCCACCAGACTTGGATCTTCTACCGTTACGATATTGATTTGAGAATGGAGGAGGAGCACGCAGCGAAGTGGACCTATGCCATTACGTCGCATCTCGGCTGCACTCGCTACGAGTTCTTGGTCGCTGGCCGCCATGAGACCAGCTGGAGATTTATTGCTCATTCTGGCAACGACTTTGCCCTCAATGTAAGCGCTAACGAGAGGACCAAACTCGGTGGCGTTGGGCTCATGTGGAAGGACATCCTGCAAAAGAATGCCGAGTGTGGTGGATTCCACGTGCAGCTGGGTCTTGGTGGTCAGATCTATGCCGACAGATTGTGGAAGGAGATTCCGTTATTGAAGCAGTGGACCGCGATGAGTGGGAAAGAAGCACGCAAGAACGCACCGTGGACCGCTAAACACGAAGAGGAAGTGTGCCATGCTTTCTTCCATTACTACACCAGCCACTTTGACCAGCCAAACCTGAGGGAAGCTTTCGCTCAGATCCCTCACATTCTTGCTCTAGATGATCACGACATGTAAGTTACGAGGCATGAGAATCCGAACGGCGCTAATCGAGTGTAGCTTCGATGGCTTCGGCTCGTACCCAGAGTACATGCAGTTCTCGAACATGTTCAAGAATATCGGCCGACTCGGTATCGAGATGTACCTCCTATTCCAGCATCACACGACGCTCGAGATACTCCGCAATGTCAGCAATGACATGGACCTCTTTACAATCACAGGTACAGGCTGGCATTTCATCAAGTATCTCGGCCCTTGTGTCACAGTGGTTGGGCCAGACTGTCGATCCGAGCGCAACCCTCACCAGGTGATGGCTGGTCCGACATACCAGGGCATCTTCCCCAAAGTCGCCACATTACCGCCCAGTGTGCAGCACTGTATCTGGATGGTGCCTGTGCCTCTTATTTACCCTCGTCTCGAGTCTGTCGAGCACCTGGCTCACTCAATGGCAACTGGCAAGAAAGCGGTCACGGGTACTTTCAACATGCTTGGAAAGGTCACAGCTGGTGTCGCCGGCGTTGTTGGCGCGAAGAGTGTGGTCGGCGATGGGTTCAACTCGATCAAAAAGGCTGTCGGTAAGTCTGGTCTGATGAGTGGTGTCCTGAGTCCTTTTGGAGAAATTGATCTCCTCGACGAATTGAGAGATCTGTGGACCCACGAATCAAAGGTAAGCATTGCAGGTTTCGAATTCCTTGCGCCCTGCTAACGACCTCAGGATCTTGAGCGCACATACTTGATCCGAACGCTGCAAGGAATCGCACACAACAAATCCTTACGGATGACATTCTTCTCCGGAGCCGTTGACTGTTGCGGCGCCGGCCTTGTGCACGACCCGGCAAAGCCGCAGGACCACAAGACCATGTATCAAATTATATCATCCTCTGTCGTCAACGGCCCCCCGAGCAGCTATGTTCTCCGGCTGTTGCACAACAACCGTGCGCTGTACGTACCACAGAATGGCCATCGCAGCAACCACCAGGCGACCGATACCAAGGAAGATATGATGGAGATCTTCACCCAGGATGTCAATGGACAGCCTCGCGAGCACAGGCGTTTGATGGGCCGCAGGAACTATGTTGCGTGCGTCATATACGATCCCGAGATCGTCAATGGCACATTCGGTCAAGCAGTACCAGGACATGGGAGCGGGAAGTTGAGTTTAGCGGTGGACTTCATGGTGCAGAACGACGGCGGCTACAGTGCGCCAATGAAGTATGGACCAGTCATTGTTCCGAGTCTGGAGTACGGCAGGTAAGCGGCACGTTAGTGTGGGGGATATTCTGTCTGTTGCGTTTGAGCGGCTGCATAGCAAGGAATTTTGTCCACGGCGAGGTTGAACGTAATGCCGACTAGCAACTCCATCCACGCAATCACATCTAACAACAACCAATTGTACTGCCACTCTCCCGTTGATACTCACACAAACAAACCGACCTTCTGATCCCGACACCAAGAAGGCCGCCGACCCCAGCTGCACCTCAGGTCTAGTACACGCCGTCCGCACACCTCACAAGGCAAACAGAGAGCCGCACCTTCGGTCTACGAGATGCCCCGTGCATGACCAAGCCCAGCTAGCCCCGTACAACCCTTTCTCAGATCAACAGGTGGCTGTTTGTCACGCCCTCTTCCGCTCGCCCGCACCGCGCATATCCGCTCATTGGTGGTGGTGTCAGGGAGGGACAGCCACGCTGGCCGCGGGAGGGGAGTGCCCAATACCCGCCCGGTGGGCGACATGCACACGGGAGCTTCAGCTGGCGTGTGTAGCAGCAGCAGCAGCAGCAGCAGCAGCGGCAGCAACAGCGGCAGTAGTAGTACTAAGTAGTGGTCGAATGCGGGTCTGTAAGCGACCCAACGTTGCTGCATGCAGGTTGGTGGGTTGCTGCAGGGTTTGGGCCACGTTGGAGCGCTTGGAAGGCTGGCGGGGCACGGTGTTCTGCGTTTGTCTATGGCGCTGGCGCTGGCGCTGGCGCTGGCGGAGCATGTGTATGTGCATGTGTATGTGCATGTGTATGTGCATGTGTATGTGCATGTGTATGTGTATGTGTATGTGGACGCAGCCGCCGAGTGTAAGGCTGTCAAGTGCCGCGGGTGCTAGATGAAGCTCGTTGCGCATACCACTCCTTCCTCCATGTGATGCGCGCTACATCATCTGCACGACACTTCATGGACCCATTGTGTAGCTCGTCCTCGAACAACAAAGTAGCATGTGCTGTACTTTCGCGCAAGCGGGTTATTGGGTAACGTTGTCACCGGCAGGCGATAGCAGTCACAGTCACCATAGACGTTTCGGCATGCATGTTACGATCGGTCGGTATAAAAAGAACGAGCTTCTCGATAGCAGCGCATACGTTGATGCAACGTACAGGGTGTAGCCACGTTGCTCGTATAGGGAGTGGGGCATCTCATGGCTGGTCCTTGGTGTTGGCGCAGCATGCACACCGCACAGCATGTTCTGATTGGCAGGGTGTGGGCTCCACCTCGCACACATGGGGTCCTATAGTTGTGGGCTCTACGTAAGGCTGACGAAGAGCCGCCGTTGTAGGCTTTTGTGGGGTTTCTCCCGCGTCTGGTTGGCTGAGCTCGACCAGCAGCCCGACGCGTTTCTACCCTGTACCACCGTCACAACGGCCTGTGAGGCGCGTGGCGCACGTCGTTTAGGCCCGCCTCTCCGGTAACGAGCAGCTCAATTGTGGGCTCGAAGATGTGGTTCCTTGGCGGACAGAGGTCGTTAGTTCTTCGAGTACTCCCCGTCATCGTCTGCTGTTTATCTTAGACGGTGACCTCATTTCATTTTGTGGTTCAGATTCATCGGAGCGGAGATGCTGCAGGCGTGTTGACCTTCTCTTCTTTCTCGAGGCTGTCGTCGATCTTTGGTCGAGCGCGACACTGGCTGGGTCACCACAGCCTGACTCCAATCATTCGCCTGTCATGAATTTTCTGATCACTTGCGCATCACCATTCCACCCGTTTCCGACTATCCACGGAATATCGAGTGTGTACGGCACGGCTTTGTCCGAGTAACAAATCAGATTGCGCGCCGATCTGCGCAGCAGTTGGGCTATGAGAGAGAGGTCCTCCATTGTGGCGTACGCATAGGTGCCCGAGAAGGGCAATCGGAAAAAGGCAAATGATTGCCTAGATTTCGCATTCTGGTACGGCCACCAGGACATTGGCGTAAATGACGCCCTCAGGCGGACTTTAGCGAATGAGACGAGTCCGGGTTCTGCTGTCTATATTGAAATTTCGACATGTCGCTCTTCCAAGATATGCACTCAGCCATGATGCAGCATCCGAATGACTACCATATGTGCATCATGGTCTGTTTTGCAGCGATTGAGCAGTCACTACGTGGCGGCTGGGCGTTGCTGTGGAAAGGCCAAAGCGATGCAATAGACATGCCCAGCTTCAGATACTGGTCATCAGATCAGATGCACATGTTCTTTGCAGGAAGATCTCCTCTGGTACCAATAGTAGAACCGTGATCTGATCGAAGAGGACTCCAGAGCGGCTTGAGACTGCCTTGGGTAGTAATTCTCATCGTGCATTACATACATTACCATTTCAGACCGATCAGCACCTCAGTTGTTTACATTCGCCAGCCTCATTTTCTCCTCTACTCTATAACCCCGGGTTGATGCAGCTCATCTACACGCTGGTCAAGTCTCTCCCTCAGTACGCTCCACCTCGTCTTCTTCACGGTCACTCTACTCATGAGCATGACTTTTCCACACCCTTCTTTAGCCAGACTTTTTGCGCATAGTACCAATCACATACGACATCATATTTGACCTGACCTCCGCTGGCAACATGAATTCAATTCAACAACGACTGCCTGCTCCGCACAGGAGACAGTCCCTACACCTACAGACGCAACCCAAGCCAATTCGCGGCCTAAGGACTGCCAAAGCATGGGATCAACGGTTCTTCCAGAACGGCCTTGCTCTCGACCGCCCCTTTATCGACACTGTGGAAGAAAGCAACCTGGAACGCAGCCTGCTGAATGCATTCCTCCAGCACACAGATAGCGCGGGGCGATCCTGGGAAGTCGAGAATGTGGAGAGATTCTACGGCCGACCAATGCCTGTTGGTGACACACACATCTGGACCGACTGCCGCATCCGCAACCTTGGCTCGGTAGGGCCCAGCGATGATGACCAGCACGAGACAAAGTGGGTGAAAGTCACCAACTCAACTGGCACAATCCCTCGATCAGTAAGTCTTGGATGACTTTGACCGAGCACTGTTGACAACCACAACAGCAGATCCAACCAACTAGCCGCATCAGCATACGTCGCTCGCTAATGTACGTATACCGTTGTTCCATTTCGATGTCCAGGCATTGACCATCAATCATGCAGTTTCGTCCCAGACCTCACTCCCGTGGTTCTGAACAAGCTTGTGACCAGTGCATCCTGGTACCAGGCGCAATCGCTGCGACCGGCTATTGGCAAGCACATTGCGGGCAAAACGGCGATATGCGTCGAGGGTTCACTGGTAGGTTCCAGGGTTCCACTGAGCTATTACATCGCTGCATCGTTGCTAAGGAAGGCAGGCCAGGGGCTTCCCCACGTTCCGCCTGCAGATGCACTTGCCCTGTTTTGTGCTCAAGGAGGCGTCCCTCGTGGACAACCAGCGCGTAACTCAAGGCTTGAGCAAGAAGATCTGTTCTGACCTCGCGTTCCTACCGCTCCGCTCTAACCATGGGTCGTCAACGACCAAGTTCTCCATCCTCGAAGCTCATACCTCTGTTGTGATTGCCGGGGCGAACCACTTCGAATGGTACGGCTACGCGTTTGGGAACATTGGCGACATGAGCGTTGCGGACGAGTACGAGGAGATGGACGATTCGTACAACGTTGATCCCGAAAAGGGCACAGATGATTGGTACTATGTGGAAGCGGAGGACTTCTTTGCCGCTGGCGGTTGTCAGGACACGTCGAGTTCTGGCCAATCAATCATGGATCCGAGGATATACTTCTTGTTGGCCATGCAAAACAGAATGCAAGTCCTTGTCCAGAACCACGAGTATCTTGTCCAGACGCTTTCGGAAGGCTTTTACAGTTGGGTAAGGGTCCGCCGTGTTGGAAATATCTGTAGCTACATAATCTGACTCGAGACTAGGTCGACCAGCACAGCGATTTCCGGCGGAATTGTCTGCCGGATGCAGACGACCATTTAGAAGAGGCACTTCACTGTATCGAGGGGATGACCAGGCTGTTCCGGCACCTGCGCCAGCAGTTCTCGGCAGCAATCGCAACCTGGGCCCGATTCAGTAGCCCAAGAGGGGACATTCTCTACTTCGAAGATCTCCGGGATCGCAATGCGTACGCGGCTTTCCACCGGATCGAGGAGAGCTTCGAGGCACTGAAGGATCTCAAGGACGTGTTGAATGGTATGATTGAGACGTGCGTAGAATCAACTCAGACTTTCACGCTGCATCTGCAGATTGGCAAACGCGGCATGAATCGCGCCATGACGAATGCCACACAGGGATCCGCCGAGAGCGCCAAGAACAGCGAGAGGTTCGCCGAAGAAACGGTGCGTGCTAACCGCGTCAACTTCCAGCTCCTCACCGTCACCACCGCCGTTGTCATCGCCCTGCAGTACTTCTGCTCCGATCGCGCCCTCTTCCAGTTCGACCGCAACCCTACCACCTTCTGGATCAGCATATGTATACTTGTCCCCAGCCTGCTTGTCCTCACCTACGCTCTGTATGCCTTTGATCATGTCAAAGCGGTGCTCCTTGACAGGGTCAATGGGAAACTGAAAGAGGCGGTAACGCCACATGTGGAATCGGTAAGGGCGCACGTGTATAGATGATGCGGTTACGAGTCACTGACAGTTCGCAGAAGTCACCGGCATGAAGGTGCGGAAATTGTGGAATCGGTTTGTCTTCGAATTAGGGTGCTTCTTGGATCTGCCTGTGAATCTCGCTCTCATTCCATATTTCTCCCCAAGTCTCTTGCTTCCCTTCCCCCACGACCGTTTCGTGAGTGTTGCGGTGTTGTTGCTCTCTTTCCCCCCAATCATCGATGACCACGAGGTGTATAGTTGTGTTCTCCGATCATTGGCGGTGCCTCGTGGCGATCGAGGGAACCCACTACGCCTAGCCTGGCACTGCCGTACAGATGCTCGCAGAGGCAGCACGAAATGGACTTCTGTGGCCCAGTGTTCATCGGACCTGGACTTTGGTGATGATGCAGTTCCCGCACCGCGCATAGCCGCAGGAGGGGCAAGCACCCGCCCGGTACGGAATCGAGGGATATCCGCAGTAGCACTGTATTGAGAATAAGCGCAGCGTGATGAGGCGCATGACAAGGGGCTTACGCATTGCCAGACATAGGTATGCTTCTTCTTGGATGCCTATACGCGTGAGCTATCACACAATCTCGGATATTGCAGCAGAGATAGGTCAGCCACCTACCAATGTTTGGAGGGGTATCTGGGGCGCCACGAACGCAGGTTGGTTCTCGAATGCTGGCTGATTCTCGAATGCTGGTTGGATCTCGAACGTAGAGTAGTTATCAAACGTAGGCAGCGCATGAAAAGCAGGTTGGATATCGAATGCAGGCTGGATATCGAATGCAGGCTGGAAGTCGAACGAGGGTTGAAAGTGAAACGTAGGTTGGACGTCGAGTCTTGGTTGAAACCTGGCCGCAGGCTGGGTGTTGGCTGTGACTTGGTTGTCAAACGGACGATAGGTGCTGGACAGACAATGGGCGTTGGTTGGACGAAGGGGGTCGAATGAGCGAGGAGCGCTAAAAGCGCTATGGGTGTTGGGTGGAGACCGGGCGTCGAATGCATGTCGAGTAGCGGTAGCGAATGGAGGGTGGGCGTCGAGCGGATCCCGGGTGTCCAATGGACGCTGGGTGTTAGCTGGGTGCCGTGTGTCGAATACATGTCGCGTGTCCGCTGGATGTTGGCTGTCAAAAGGACTCGGCTTAGGTGAAGCTCCAATTGGCTCTTGGTCAGCCTCATGGCAAGCTCTGTACGAGTAAGGCGTCATGTTCATTTATGCACACGTCGTCTGCCTCCAATTGACTCGTTTCTTTAGCCTCGACTAATTCAATTGCACCGTCGAGGCGTGAGCAGCTTTTGTTGATTTGAAGTTGAGGAGACGGTCAACAAGAACGGGTGGGGTCTATGCTTGGTTACCTTTTGAGCCTAGTAGCATCGGTATGGGCTTAGATCTCATTTCTCATAAGGTCGACTGGATGCAAGGCTCGCCGCCCCTTCCACATATCTTGGTTCTGTGCAACACGCAGACACAACAGTGGAGAAGAGAAGCGCAGACTCACAGGGATTGCAGGTGTACCGGGGTTGCGCGATGGTTCCTGTCCGAGAAGGCAGCGCTTCTCTCGACCCTCCCCAAAAATATGTATTCTCCTGCCGGAACTGCACTATTCATGCAGTCCCGGTTGCCAGCGGCAAACAACCTAGCCAACGCCTCCTCTGAGGAGCCATCTCTTCCTCAGCGGTTGCGAGCCACGCTGTCCCTGACCATGATCATGGCCTCCTGACTGCTCTTGCCGGCTGAGGTGCTACATACGGCTACCAGCATACTCTTGCACCAGGATTGTCGAAATGGGAGGCTAGATGCAGCTCAACGCCCTTTGCTTGGCTCATGGCACTGACGCACGCGGGAAACGAAGGAAGTGCAAGCTGCAAATGGCTGCGGACACGGTTTAGATGAGGCATGCCGCAAGCCTGAGAGGCAGATGAACGGCAACGTCAGCAGAACAGCAGTGTCTCTCCAAGAGCGCTATGCCCAAGATAAAGCTGGGTGCCTTCTTGACCTCTGGCATAACGAGCTGCTGTTTTGAAGTTGCCAACGCTGAGCACGAACCGTTGCACGTTGTGTGTGTTGTACTACCTACAAGCAAGTCGAGCACCACCGCCCAAGCCACCTTTTCAGCACAACAACCAGATCACAACACACAGACACGTCATGTCAAAACGCAGCATCCTTGCAAGATGTTTGCTCTACAAGCTCGCCACGTCGAGGACGCTTGTTTCCTTGTGCATTGGTGAGGTGACCTGCAGAGCATGTTGCAGGACAAGATGTGGATGCCAGCCACTCACAGCGCTGCTTGCCTGGCATGGGCATGGGTACTTGCCCTACGGTGCCAGCGCCAGGGGGTGGCGCACATCTCGCATGTCATTACAATCGCTAAAGCAGAGCGACGTTGCCAAGCCGCGGTTTTGTGTCACTGTGGATGGGAGCTAGGCTTACCGCGTCGCGTGCCGTGGGGGATGGATGTGTAACTTGGCCTGGACCTGGAGGCAGAGGTTCAGGTGCAAGCGGGGGTACAGTCGCTGCTGTGCGTTGTTCTGCAGCGGTACGTGGTTGCGTTTTGGGGTTGGGTGCCTTGGATAGGTGATTGCTGCTTGTGATACTACGGATATGCTGGTCTACCTACCCACCCACCCACCACGGCCTACACCCAATGTAGGAGTTGAGAACGCCGTTGTGCGCCGATACAAAAAGATGCCGTTTCCAGGAACCACGCGGCCTAGAAGTCGTTGTCAGCGTCCATGTCGTCGTCCTCCATGCCGGCCTCGATGAAGACGAGTCGCGTGCCTTCGCCAGTGGTTTGCCAGACCTGTGGATGGTGGTTAGCGATGAGTTGAGATGGTCAGCATCAGGGTCACTTACGTCGAGCATGGAGTACTCTTCGATGGCCTGCTCGAAGTGGTCTGCCGTGAAGCCCTTGGCCAGCACACGCTCCCTGACACGGCGGAGGTCGAGTTCGCCGCGCGTACCGTCGCCAACAGCCGCGGCGCCGCTGGCCTCCATCGACTTGATGAGGTGGTAGATCTTGCTGCTAGGGGTCTGGTCGTCGCGGCGGTTCTCATCCGTGTACAGACTGGCTTTGCTGACTTCGACGAGACGCAGCGCCTCGTCGACGTCCTCGGAGATGACGTGGTCGGCGAAGCGGAGGCGAGCCAGGGCCTGTGCGAGACGCAGGACACCAAGCAGGGTACGGGGCGAGGTGTGTGTGAAGGCCTTCTTGGAGCCCTCGTCGCGCTTCTGCTGCTGACGCATGCGGACGTATGCGCCGACCATGTAGTCCGAAACGTCCTTGGGCACGGTGGGACGGTACGAGCGGGCGCGGGCGACCCATTGTCTCACCTCGGCAGGGGTGAAGACGACGCCTCCCGCAGATTCGGGGTGAGCGTTGTGCATGTGGACGTGGGCGACGTGGCGGGCGAGCTCTTCGTCCGAGTCTCGCGAAGGGGTATCAAGAATAAGGAAAAGTACGTCGAAACGAGACAAGAGGGCAGCGGGAAGGTTGATGTTCTCGACAGGTGAGATGCGAGGGTTGTATCGGCCGTAGAGGGGGTTGGCAGCAGCCAAGATGGATGTGCGGGCGTTGAGCGTGGTGGTGATGCCAGCCTTGCTGATGGAGATGGTCTGCTGCTCCATGACTTCGTGGATGGCGGTGCGGTCGCTGTCGTCCATCTTGTCGAACTCATCGATGCAGCACATGCCGTTGTCAGCCAGGACAAGCGCACCGCCCTCGAGCACCATCTCGTCTGTGACGGGGTCACGCATGACGGCGGCAGTCAGACCAACGCCACTGCTACCGCGACCGGTGGTGTAGACACCACGAGGAGCCACCTTGGTGATGTACTTGAGCAGTTGGGATTTGGCAACACCAGGGTCGCCCATCAAGCAGACGTTGATGTCACCACGGATGCGCATGCCGTCCTTGACCTCCTTGGTGACGCCACCAATCAGCTGCAAGAGCAGTGCCTTCTTCACGTCGACGTGGCCGAAAATCTCCGGGGCGATGGAACGCGACAGGTACTCGTACAGCTGCCCTGTCCGCTCCAGCTCGTTCATCCTCTTGAGTGTGGGCTGGGCCAGGACAATGTCGTCGTATGCCTTCTTGTGCTGCATGACGAACTGGGCCTCGAGGTACGTGTCTGTGAGCAGTCCGGCGCGGATGGCCTTGAAGCCGGTGTATGGCGTGGGCAGGAAGATGCCGGCAACATCAACGACGTCTCCAGGGTTGATCTTGCGCACCAGGGCTCCATGGCAGTGGATGGTGAGCTGCCGAGGGATGTGCCCTACCGGGACCTGGTCAGCCATCTCCTGGATCTTGACCTCCTGGAAGGGGAGGAATTTGGAGGCGCGAGTGGAGAGGAAGAGCTGGCCCTTGGTCTTGTTGTTCTTGCAGTCCTCCGAGGGACACTCGACCAGGGGTGTGAACTGCTTGGTGCTGACGGGCTGGAAGACCTCGCTGCCGCAGCGGTCGCACGAGTAGGCGTTGACCAGGACTGCGGGCTTGACGTCGGAGACTCTGGTTGCAATGCCGCGGACGGTGATGAGGTGGCCGAGATGCTCGCCCTTGACGTTCCTAACGGCAAGAGCCTTGATGGGGCGCTGGCTGCTCGAGCCTGACGCTATTCTCGGGGCGAAGTTGAGCGTGTATCGGCGGGTCAGGGCGGCGGGGAAGATGGACTCGGGGGCGGCCTGGGCGGTGTCGTCTACGCCCTGCAGCTCTTGGATCCTCTCGTTGCGCTTCGAGCGCTGTGTCATGATGACGTCCAGGACATCGTCCTTGAAGCTGCGTCAGGTCAGCGGTGGTGGCAACGGGGCCGACAGACTGGCGGCGTACTTGATCTCGCGCGTCGGCGGCGGCAGGCACCTGTCGACGGCGCGCGAGAGGATGTCGAGGTAGTGGTGTGCGTTGCGCTCGATGGACTCGACCAGCCTGTAGTTGGCGTCTGCGTCGGCGGCGGCGGCGGCGCGCTCGTACTGTGGGGGTGCTCAGCTGGGCGCTGCTCGGCCGCAGGGGGGCCAACCTACTGCCTCGAGGTCGTTCAGGTCGATCAGCACGTCGCTGCGCTCGCGGTTCGCGACGTCCTGCAGGATGGCCATGTACTTGGCCTTGGCCGGGCGGGCGGGCTGCGAGCGCGCGGCGGCGTCGCCCATGTCGAAGTCGTCGGCGGCGGCGGGGCCATTGAGGGTGAGGCCCGCGAGCTGGTCCTGGGCCTCGGCCGACGAGGCCTTGAAGTGCGTGAGGAAGTCAACAAAGGCAGCTGCGGGGGCTTAGCCGGGGGCCCAGGGGATTGCGCGTGCACCGACCTTCCTGCTCGTCGTAGTTGACGAGCGCCTTCTCGGTGAGCAGCGCCATGGCGTCTCGGGGCAGCGACGGCGAGTGCGGGCAGCGAGCCGGATGGAGTGGGTGCGCAGTGGTTGCGGGGGGTGCGCAGTGGTTGCGGGGGGTGCGCAGTGGTCGCGGAGGGGTGCGCAGTGGGTGCGGAGTGGTGCGCAGAGGGCGGCGCGGCGTGGTGCGGCGGGGAGCGGTGCAGACAAGAATTTGGGCGCGTTGCTGCGACACGCCCGCGCGCCCGCGTCGCGTCCCGGCGGTAGGCCCAGCGACGGCGCCGGCTAGCGAGCAAGAGGCTAGCGGGCCTG
>VWXS01000131.1:0-84876 GCA_028584115.1 Stagonosporopsis vannaccii | reverse complement strand
GGCACTGGCAGGCAGGCGCGGCGACGCGGCGGGCGCTGGGCCGCCTTGGCTTGGCGGCGCAAGCTATGGATCCGCGCGCGTCGCTCCGGCCAGCATCGCAGCTGAGCAGCGCCGCCGCTTGAAGCAGTCCCCGTCCCCGTTTGGTGCCTTTCTGGAGGCACTCGTCGCTCGGCCTCCACCCTGGCTCCACCGTCGAGGTTTGTCGTGCCTGGTCCTGCCACGCTCGCGCAGATTGAGAAGGAGCGCGCCGAGCACAAAGCGCGCGAAGAGCGAGAATTGAGTGAAAGACTCGCGCAGTCGCAGGGCTCAGAGCCTCGCAACTCGCCCACGCCCTCGCGCCTGACCCCCAGCCGCCTGTTCCGCACCTCGCTGTCGGCCGACTCGCCCACGTCGCTGAAGAAGAGCCTCGACCTGTTCCGCCCCAGTCCCCAGCACGCGCACACGCACACGCACACGCCGTCGCGCTCGCACTCCGCCCGCTCGTCGCCAGTGCTCGCCCGCACCAGCTCGCATGACCCCTCGCCCAGCCTCTTCCGCAGACAGCCCTCGCGCGAGCTCCGCCCCGAGTACCAGCGCGCCAGCATGAGCTTCGGCTTCAGCCAGAGCGCCTCTGCGCCCGCCCCCGCGCCCGCCGTCAACGCCGGCGCCGACGTCCCCGCCGTCCTCACAGAGGTACCACACGCTGCCCGGCCTGCTGTCCGCACCGCCGTTGCTAACCCGCGCCAGGAATTCTCCTTCAAGGCCCTCAGCCAGGGCGCCGAGGGCCCCAAGAAGCTCAAGATCCTGCCCACGCCGTGGCCCACCGACCATGTCCCGCCTGCGAGCGTGACCCTCCTCTCGGTCGCATCCAAGACGGGCCTGCTCGCCGCCGCCGGCCCGGACACGCTCGTCCTCGCCTTCACCGACAGAGTCAGGAAGGCGTTCCAGGACAAGGCCGGAGAATGGGACGTCGTCTCAGACTTTGCGCCTGACGCGACAATGCCCGTCCCCAAGCTCCGCCATGTTGCCTTCTCTGCGGAAGGCGACCTCCTGGTCATATCCGCCGAGGACGGCGGAGGCCTGGCCGTGTTTGATCCCACGGAAATCATGAAGCAAAACTTCAACCCAGGCAAAGAGATTGCTACAGACAAGCAGCCCGTGCGCGTGCTGTTGCCCAACCCCACGCACGACATGGAGCACATCTTCGCTGCGGTCCTGGACAATGGCAAGCTGTGTCTGATCGACGTCACCAAAGGAGACATGCATACCATCAGGGAGGAGGGCGTCGTATGCGCATCGTGGAGCACAAAGGGCAAAGCACTGGCAGTCGGCCTGAAGGACGGCACGGGAGTGTTGTATCTGAACAATGGAACACAAAAGGCCGTCATTCCACGCCCCCCAAAGCTCCACGAAGGATTCACATGTACGTGCGAACACCATGACTGCGCTTTTCAAACGACTGACGACCGCAGACTCCGGCCTTGTTTGGCTAGCCAACGACGAGTTCTTCATCACACACTTCCCCAAGCAGGCTGCCATCGACTCCAATGAGCCAGAAGAGGGCAGATACCACTACGTTAGGAGCAACAAGGCCTGGACCTCGTTCTCGTTCCACCCAACACCAGAAGATCCCATCCTTCCTGCCTGGGACGT
Source organism: Stagonosporopsis vannaccii (assembly GCA_028584115.1). Classification (NCBI taxonomy): domain Eukaryota; kingdom Fungi; phylum Ascomycota; class Dothideomycetes; order Pleosporales; family Didymellaceae; genus Stagonosporopsis; species Stagonosporopsis vannaccii. The sequence goes on along the minus strand of VWXS01000131.1, from coordinate 83,244 downwards.
GCCGACGCGAGCATTTCCGCCACGGTTGTCAGTGACGCGTCTGCGCAACTGGGAACCGGATCTGGACGACTTGCTCATCCTCACAAACTCGCATTCCGACACCATCATCGCCGTCACATCTGCAAGCAAGGAATTGGCGAAAGGAGGCCCAATCAACGAGTACACTGTGACTGACCTAAACGAGGGGCAGGGTGCTCAAGTCCCGCGTAGAGTCTTTGGCGAAGAGGGCGACAGTGCTTTGGTCGGCGAGGCGATAGATTTATCTGCAACCGAGAAGATCCTGCGTCCCATCTCTTCTAATGAGGAGATAGCCGAAGCGCCCCACCCTCTGCCGGTATACATGTTCCTCACCCACCAAGGCATTCTCTCGGCATATTGGGTGGTCTGGAATCGTTCCATTGTGGAAGGCAAACGCTATCCTGGCCTCGTTGCGCCGAGCAGTAGCTCTGCGCCATCAGACACACCGGCCGCTCAGAAGATAGCGTCACCCTCCAAGATTCCAACACCAGGAGGCACAAGCAATCTGTTCGCGAAGCCTGCAACGGCCACTTTTGGCGCTCCTTCCACACCCTCAGGTCCCAAATTTGGCGCCTCTCCATTTACATCCACGACCCAGACCGCTTCTGGAAACTCTGCCTTTGGATCAACGACCCCAGGTGCATCTTTTGGCCAGCCTTCGCAGCCATCCAGCAGTACACCGTTCGGCCAGCCCGGCAAGCCAACCTTCGGCGCCACTTCTACGATGGGATCTGCTAGTCCGTTCAGCCAACCAGCTGGTTCGATAACACCGGCTTTTGGGCAAGCATCAAAGCTCTCAGGTGCTACTGCGGGCTCCACGCAGACAGCTTTCGGACAACCCTCCAAGCCAACGTTTGGTGCCGCTTCAGGCCCTGCCTTTGGCGCTGCCGGAGGCCTTGGCAAGGCATCGCCATGGGGAACCGCGTCATCACAATCCACAACACCAGCGAGCAATCCGTTCGCTTCTAAGAGTGGTTCCTCTGGCTTCGCGAATCTTGCGCAGCCAGCCTCTGGAGGTGGCACGGGTTTCTCATTCAGCAATGCTAGTGGAGGGCAGTCCGGCTTTGCAAATCTTGCGCAGCAGAAATCGGCATTCGGTGGAGCAGCAAACACTACTAGTACTCCTGGTCTGAAGCCTGAGCCTAGCTTCGGGTCGACCGTCACGGTGGGTTCGAACAACGGCTCCACACTACCTTCGTTTGGCACACCATCGCAACAACAGAGCAGCTCTATCTTCGGTCAAAAGACAACGAACTCGTCCTTCGCGACCACTTCCTCATTCGCCTCGTCCGACAGCGGTGCCGACACACAGCAGCGCAAGCGCGACGAGGCTACACCCACCCCCCAACCAGCTTCAGGCCTCAATGGCCTTGCAGGAGGCTTCAAGCTCGGCACAACTTTCAAGGCTGACGGGTCGGCAAAAGATGATGACCCTGCAAAGCCTGCTGCTCCTGCCACTGGGGGCTTCTTTGGCAGCGACTTCTCTTCAATGGTGCCTAAGGCTGGCCTGCAAGCCCCCAAGACCCCAGGAGACAATGGCTCAACTACACCACTGTCACCACCCAAGAAGTCATCATACTTCCCAGGTACTACGCCACTGGCACCACCGCCAACAAAGAAGGAGCCCGTAGACGATGCGCCGTTGCCGCCAGACTTCACACAGACGACGAAGAAGCCTGCGCCTGCCAATGATGCGCCGTTGCCGCCAGACTTCACACAGACGACGAAGAAGCCTGAGCCTGCCAATGATGCACCACTGCCTCCGGATTTCATCACATCAAAACCGAAGTCGCAACCTGTGGACGATCCTCTGCCACCGGACTTCCTCCCAAAGAAGTCGTCCAAGCCTGCAGAGGACGATTTGCCTCCGCTTGCCGGCAGTCCTGGTGTCAAGGTCGAGGTGCCCAGCTCTTCGCCTGAAGCGACACCTCTGGATGACGATGAGGATGATGAGTTCTCCGACGAGGAGGAAGATGAAGGGGACGATGAAGATGACGAGGAAGAGGATGTGGAAGAGGAAGAGGAGGAGGAGGAAGAGGACGATGAAGAGGAAGACCGGCCACCGCCAGCAACACTTGGCAAGTATGTCCTGCAGCGGCCAGAAGGGGAAGACAAATCTAAACAGCAATTTCCCCCTGCACCCACCCCCCCAGTCACCAAGTCAGAAGTCACAAAAACACCTCTGTTTGGCGCCAGGCCTTCCGCTGGACAGGCAGCACCTACTCCGTTGTTCGGCGGCACGCCAATGACCCAAACAACAAAGTCCCAGCCACTATTCGGCCAAGCGTCACAAAATGCGCCATTCTCCCTTGGACAGCAGGCCAAACCCGCGCAGCCCAGCTTTCCACCTCCAAGAGCACAGACAAACCTTCGCTCGCCAAGCCCAGTTCGATCCTCGTCAGCTTCTAGCCATCGACCTACAACACGGAGAGAACCTTCTGCACCAGGCAGCTCTCTGAGTGCATCATTCCAACAATCGAAGCCACCAACACCACAACCGCAAGTATCTGACCTTGAAGACCAAGAAGATGAGCGCATACGCGCACAGCTGGCTCAGGAGATCGAACCTAGTCGAACTCTAGACGATTTCGTCGCGCACCAGAAGTATGCAGGGACTTCCGCTAAGACTGGCCACGCAGCACAGATTGAGGCAATCTACAAGGACATCAACGGTATGGTGGACGCTCTTGGTTGGAATGCTCGATCCATCAAGTCTTTCACAGAATACCACAAGCATCCCCAGCCTGGCCATCAGGTCGATAGGCAGACCTTGGAAGACGCCGAGGCTGATGGGAAAGCGGGTGCATGGTTCGAGCAGTTTGCTTTGAGCGAGATCTCTGCTCTCAAGGACTTGGAAGACCAGCTGTCTAAAGAGCTTGACGCTGGTCGCGTCCAAGATGTCCACGACAAGCTTGTTCAGCTTCGCCGCCTGATACTGGAGAAGGCTAAGCTCATGACCCGCATCAATGATATCCGACGACAGATCATCAACCGCAAGGACCCAGAGAAGGTTGAATCGAGCCGCAAAGCTGCTCTGCCCAAGGAGCTTGCCGATACTCAGAAGACTCTCCGCGCCGACTACGCCAAGCTCCTCACCCTTCTCTCTCAAGCCGAGGAAGCCGCTATTCTGCTCCGCTCCCGCATCGCCTCCCACAGCGCGAGTGCTGGCAACACAAGCGCAGTACCAAGCATGGACGCCGTAAAGAAGACCATCATCAAGATGACCAACCTCGCCGAGCGTCGAAACAACGACATCGCCCTCCTCGAGAGCCAGATGCGCAAAATCGGTCTGCAAGACCCCAGCCGCCCGACATCCTCCTCCTCGCACGCAAACGGTGCTACCACCCCGCGCCGCGCCCGTGGTACAGACTTGCGTCGCAGCATTGCGGACACACCCTTCGTCACGCCACCTACTCGCGGCAAGATGACTCTTACGGAGCTCAACCGTCGCGCCTTGACGCCGGAGGTCGCGGACTCAACACCAAGCAAGGGCTATGGACTCTTCTACGATGCGCAGGAGAGCGCCGGCGGCAACGAACTCGCCAAGCTGAGCGACATGGTAGACGACAACATCGAAGAGCTGCGTCAGACTGCCCGGAGGAGGAGGACGGTTGCAAATGGATTGCGGAAGGCGCTGTTGGACCGCGGTGTCAAGACTACTTCAGTTATTTGAGACTAGCGTTAATCATTTGGATCTGGAAGTGGACGCCGTTTGTATAGTGGTGTAGTTGGATGGAAGGACTGATTGTAGGGGACTTTGACTTGGATCTGAATTTGGGTTTGTAGAAGCGTCCTTGTACAGCACAGATTGAGGTGTCTTTGCATAGCGGAAATTGCGATATAAGTAGTGATACCAGTACCTTCCAACGGCAATTCTGTTCGCACTACAGATGATGAGAGGAAAGTGGTAGAGCCATGAGTCCAAACATTGGCAAACGAACAGAAACGCACATATTTGCGGATTGTAACATTTAAAGCTGCAATGTCCGTAGATGTATCAGCAGCTACTTGTTTGACAGAAGCCCCCACTTTCCTACTCCGCACAGCAACAGCCACGAGGAGGGGTAGCTACTGGTACATGTGCACTGCACCCAGACTAAAAATGACTTCAACACAAACATCACTTTCATACTTTCTGCAACTGTCCAGTAGGTGTATATACACACCCTCGTCAACCCTTCCATCACATCCAGCTTCTTAAGATGTCGCAGCCCGTGACCGAAATCGTATACTTGCCCATCAAGAAGGATGTCAGCCTTGATTCCGGCGACGGCAAAAGCATCTGGGATGCATTCTTGAAGATAATCGCAAGCCAGAAGGGCTTCAAGCGTCTCGCATGGGGACCTCAGATCGAGAACCCTAGCATTGTCCAGATGGCGATCGGTACAGTACCCTCACCTCAGCCACACCAACAACCGCATTACTGATTCACGGCAGATTGGGAGTCACTCGATGCACACAAAGCGTTCATGGCCTCGGATGCCTACGGTCCCTTCCTGGACCGCTTGCCGCCCATCCAAGCAGGTCCACCAAGCCTCTTCCACCTCACCTTTCCCTCCTCTCCGGACTCAGGAACCTACCCCTTCGACGCGCCTGTTACTGAATGCTTGTCCATGTACTTTGATCCCTCGCACGACTCAGCCACATTTGACAAGTCTTATTTGACTTTTGTGGCTGGAATGGGGAGGGTGCAGGGCTCCGAGGCGACGGGGTTCATCGGTGGATGGAGCGTTGAGACGCACAAGGTCGATGGAGAGGGCGAGGAGAAGAAGCTCTTCGGGGCATTCATCGGGTGGCCTACTGTCGAGGCGCATATGGAATTGAGGAAGACGGAGGAGTTCCCGAAGTTGGTAGGGTATTTGAGGGCGGGGACGAGCGGGATTAAGATGCATCATGTGGCTTTCAGGAAGTATGAGGGCTGAGAGTGATGACCATGCGGAGGTAGGTGCAGCTGCTGAACACTTCCTTTATGTATATGAAGATGCACGCTGCAACCAAATGACTGACTTTCAGGCCAAACTCGGCAGCCTCTGCGTGACTAACAGGCCCTGTCGATCTTCTAGAAGCTGTGAATCTATCACGGCAGATATGCACAATCTCGCGTGGAAATAACCTCAAAGCCATGAGTGCTTTGGCCTCCGCGGATCGCAAGGTTTCGATGACAAGTGACAGATACCCGTGCCGCGGTGGAAACAATAGCAGGGATCCTGCAAGATTCAACCGGCACATCGTGCTCGGGCGCTGAGCTAGAAGCATTGTCGACACTTGGAGAGATGAGCAGGAGTCGAGGTACAAGACCGGCTGTCTCAGTCTAAGGACAAGCGAATGACATGTTGCGCCTTCAACACAGTCAGCGTGAAGAGGTGACACCGAGGAGCCAGTATTGATAAGGCGAAAATCAAATCAGCTGACGGACGACAACATGTCGCCCGTATTCCTGTAGGTATCGCCAACACCAAGTCGCGCGCCTTAAGGGTTCCCCGCATCCTTCTCGAAGGAACCTCGGCGCGGGAGATCCCTGCACGGCATCAAATCCTCGCAACCAACTCACCACATCTCCGATTTCAGTATCTCCACCGATGAGACCAAGCTGCTTTCGCGCAAACCAATACGCCTGCTCGCACAGCGCCAGTACGGTCCTTAGTGTTGCTCAAAGCACCCACAGCCTCGTCCAACCACACGCCGTCTCGGCCTCGGGCAGACAAATGCGAGGCTCTAGCATCGCCGAGGCTTCCGCAACGTGACGTACTCGTGTTCCTATCCTCTTCGTACGCACGGCAGACCACGAGACGCGGCTGCGCTTGCGGTGCAGAGTCCAGATGAATGATGACTTCAAGGCTTAGTCCGGCCGTTGGCGCACAATGCTGCTCATGGCTGGCGGGAAATCCAATGATGGGGCCGCGGGCTGATGAAAGGGTGGTATAAGAGCGCGGCCCCGTAGTGAGAGGTTGGGGTACCTTGCTCAAGTGTGGGGATTGCGTGCTGTCAACGTCAGGATCGCAGTGTTAAAGAGCTGGAGCCGCCTGGCTGTATACCAAGAAATCTGCCTGTCGTCTACTCCCCGCCGATATGCTCAAGCTATTCACTGCGGCTGCCTTGCTGGGTGCTGCGTTTGCGCAGAACTCGTCGTCCCTCCCGATTGTGGATCTGGGGTACGAGATCTACCAGGCCGCAGCTTTTAATGTAGGTGTTGACGTGATGTGATCTTGAGATGTCATGCTGATTTATACAGAGTTCGGGTGGTTTCTACAACTTCTCAAACATCAGATATGCGGCACCGCCGGTTGGCGACCTGAGATTCGCGCCTCCTCAGGCACCTGCGGAAAACAGGTCTTCCATCAACACGGGCAATCTCAACAGGATCTGCCCTCAAGCTGGCCCAGCGTGGTCGGCGCAGGCTCAGCAGTTCCTGACCAGTGTCGTCCTTGGTGTTCCTTACAACACAAGCACCAACTATGTGCCGCCTGGCGCAAACTCGAGCAGTCGTGTCCCAGCAGCGGACCCTCGCGAGAACGAAGACTGTCTGTTCCTGGACGTCTCTGTTCCTCAGGATGTTTTGGCCAAAGCAGGAAAAGGGTATGGTGCTCCGGTGCTTGTCTGGATCTATGGTGGTGGCTACACGGGTACGCCTTTCTCCTGCCTCTTGAATCACGAGCAATGAATACTGACCAGACCACAGGTGGCAACAAGAACAACAACCCAGCTGGTCTGATCGCTGCTTCTGGAAATTCTACCAATGGCGACGTGATTTTCGTTTCTCTCAACTACCGTCTCGGTGCGTTCGGATGGCAAGCAGGACCATCGTTCCAGGCCGAGGGCGGAACAGCCAACGTCGCTCTCTATGACCAACGCTTTGCCCTTGAGTGGGTTCAAAAGTACATCCACCTGTTTGGCGGCGACAAGAACCGCGTTACAGTCTTTGGTGAATCTGCTGGTGGCGGTAGTATCATGCACCAGATCACTGCGTACGGTGGTCTCAAGGGCAAGGCTCCTTTTCAACAAGCTATCCCGCAGAGTCCTGGTTGGCAGCCAGTTCAATCGAACACCCAGTTGGAGGACACATACCGCAAGTTCTTGAACCTCACAAACACCACGTCGCTCGCCGAACTCCGCGCCCTGCCATACGAGGCTCTGAGACGCGCCAACGTCCAGCAGATCGCCTATGATACAGCTTGGGGTCAGTTTGCTTACGGGCCTACCGTCGATGGCAGCTTTGTTCCTCAGCAACCCGGACAGCTGCTCGCTCAAGGCCGGTTCGACAAAGATGTCAAGGTCATGGTCGGTCATAACGCAAACGAGGGACCTCTTTTCACAGCTCCTGCGATCCAGTCTGACGCTGCTCTTCGCAGACAGCTGAACACAGCATACCCGCACATGCCCAACTCCTCCGTCGAGCACATCACCAACGTCCTCTACCCGCCGGTCTTCGACGGCTCCTACCCCTACACTACGCAGTACCAGCGCGCAAGCCTCATTATCGCCGAGGGCATCTTCACCTGCAATACATACTACCTGTCCAAAGCCTACAAGAACGAGACCTACTCATACCTCTTCGCCGTGCCTCCCGCCTTCCACGGCTTCGATATCGCATACACCTACTTCACCGGCGGCGCCACCAGCATTACTGGCGTCGCAAACCGCACCGTCGCGATTGCACTGCAGGAGTTCATCACGAGTTTCGCTGAGGAGGGTGTGCCTGAGGCTCCCGGCGTGCCGAAGTTCGACATGTATGGCGAGAACGCGAGCGTGCTGAGGCTGAATATCACGGGTATTGATGAGATCCGTGATTCGAATGCGAACAAGCGCTGTGACTGGTGGCAGCTGGCTTTGGTATCTTAGATGGTGAAGGGGGCGGATTTCAAGTCGTCACTGGTGTAGTAATCATAGAATTCTAATGTAATTCGTGTATGACTTCAAAGTGTCAATTCCTGCGGTAGCTTTCACAAACCGTGATAGAGCCGTGTCGTGTACTTCACGCGCTGCGTCCAAAGGAGGAGCTTGGGCCCGCTGCACATCACCGAGCTCTGGGGTCAAGAACGCTCTCTCACAATCACAACACCCTCCTCTTTCCAAAACATGTGCAAACTCAATGTCGCGATCCAGACCCAATATTTCTCCACCTCAGTTCCAGCACTAAACCTAATGTGCATCGCGTGTGGCAGGTGCAGGCGTTGCAATGGCAGGGACTCAAGCTATGCATCATGGCGACGTCATTCCACATAGCTCCTCCCAGCGCGTTGTGCATATAAGCTCTCAGCCGCACGTTTCGCAGCACCTCATCACACAACGCTCCAACTTGCAATTGAGACCCGATTCCATCAGCTTCACGGCCTTTTTTACCAACCAAGCAATCAATCACCACACACATCACAATGTTCCGCTCTCAGATCGCCCGCCAGGCTCGCCTGTTCTCCACCACCCCCATTGCTCGTAAGGGCCCCGTCGAGACCATCAAGGACGCCGCCAAGGCTGTTGACAGGACGATCTCTGGTGCTGCTGTGAAGGGCATTGAGAAGGGCGGTATGTAACCTTGTTCCAGCTAGACATTCACCATCTACATACGCATTGTCTTTCATCCACCACCTACCAGGCATTCATCATCCTACATCCGTAGTCTTCACAAACAAACGCTGACACCCCGCAGAGCAAGCCGCCGAGGCCATCAAGGAAGCCACCCCCAACTCGACATCCGAGGCCAAGGGTCAGGCCAACGAGGCGCTGGGCCAGGCCAAGGGCAAGGCTGCTGAGCTGCAGGGCGAGGCGAGCAAGAAGGCTGGCCAGGTCGAGGGCGAGATCAACAAGAAGTTGTAAGCCTGCTACAACGTCGTTGTTGCAGCTGTGCTTCGTCGGTGTGAGATTTCCAACCGATGCAAGTTTATGGCGATGATGAAGCTTCAACGACTGAGCTGCATCGATGGAGAAGAGGGAGGGCGGAGGATGTATCTTTTACAAGAGAGGAGCCATCTTTGATACCTTGGGCGGCCGGTCGCCCTTGTACGATTAGCCATTTGCTACATGCACTACTACGGCATTACGAATTTCAAACAAGTTTTTCTATCTGATCGACCTATTTTGTTATGCCACTCATCTACGTCTATTCCTCGGCGTCGGTTTGTCTTGCTTGCGCTGTAGAGTCCAGTAGGCTTGCTTTGTCCCTGTGCCGCCGCAAGAAGAGCCAGCTGGTCTCCGCACTCAGCCTCGTTCGACGCCACAGTGGTATCAATAACCCAATGGACCCTGGTGTCTCAATGCCCGGCATACACCAACAACAGACGCCCGCGCCCCTCCAGCAACGAACAAAAGTTTTGGGCACGATTGAGAACTGCCGTAGGTTGAAAAGAAAGTGAATGCCATTTCCTGCACGAAGCCAGCCGGCAAGCAATGGCATTAAAAACGGTGCCTAGCAGCGAACGAAGCTATGCCGGACCGCGGACGTAGCAATATAAACATACACGAGGATTGACCGACATCAACGACTTCAAGTCCGCCCTCCATCCGCACAGTCAAGCCACGCCACGCACCACCACCTCCGAATCACCTCAATGCCAACTCACCCTCCGAACACCCCATCTCTTCATCACCCAGTCACAATGCAGATAGAACCCCACATCCCCCTCGAACAGCCTGTAATTCAGCTCCTCCACCACGGTGTGCATGTACTGCTCGCCTCTCTGCGGCCCAAACAGCTCCTCTTGCGTTCTCTGAAGGAGCCCAAGCTGGGTGATCGCACAGCCTAGACGGTGTGTGATGTCCTGCTGTTCGAGCGGCGCGGCTTTGGGTTTGCGCGCACGCCGCTCGCACAGCGCGGTTCGGCAGCAGGGGCATAGGTTTGCGTTGCGAGCGGTGCTGTTGAGCCAGCGCTTGAGGCATGGTCTGCCGACTGTGTGGGCGCAGATGGTGATGCGAAAGGGCGTGTGGGTAGACGACCACGGCGAGAGGCAGATGCAGCAGCACTGAGGTGGGTCGGCGGGGTCGGCGACGGTGGGTGTAGATGGTCGTGGGATGTCGAGGCCGAACTCGTCGATGTTGTGGTCTGGGCCGATGTTTTCGAGCTCGAGGTCCTTGATTGTGATAAGGCTGAGCTGGTCCAGGCGGATAAGCTGGAGAAAGATCTCGTCTTGGAGGGAGAGTGTGCACTCGGTGAACTCTGATACGAAGACGGGGTCGTGCATCATACGCTGGATTTCGGTCTCGGAGCGAGATGTCTCGATCAAGTTCAGGTAGTAGGCTGTTCGGATATTGTTGAGGCGAGGAGTGACTTGCTCTATCACGTCCATGCCTGGGAAGGCTCTGGCCTTTCTGGCCAGCGAGCGATTTCGTACTGCGGAACGATATAGGTTATCATGATCTCGTAAGAAGTGGACGAGGTCGGTAGGTAATTTGAATAAAGTAACATGCTCGGCGTCCCGCAACCGACCCGCGTACGTCCGATTCTGGCGAATGAGTTCCGTCATATTCAGGGCAGCCCGAGAGATGTAGACACGATCCTGCTCATACTGATGGGCTGATATGCGAGCCTCAAAAAGCTGGCAATTGTTACGAACAATGCCGGTGGGGATGGCCAAGTGAGATCGCGTACTCTTAGACATCCCAGGTCGAAGCCAACTGAGAGGTGGTGAAAAACAGGACTACAAGTCGGGCGTCTCAAAGCAGCCTTTTCCCAGTAGCCTAGGCAGATCCGGGTAGGTAAAGGTAGAAAGTTGTAGCAACCAACGGTGTGGTCCTGGGGTGTGATTGTCGTGACTCAAAACCGGTACATTGGACTCGTACAGATGGTCAAGGGGCGGAGCGAAGTTGTTATCAGCAAAGAGTGTTGAATAGGCTCGTGGCCATCTTGCTTCTATATTTGATTAGTGAAAAGAGCACTTGGTATTGCTATTGTTCAATAGCACAATGAGATTGTGGTCTAAAGCAAACGCTTTCACCCCGACTTCGTACATAATTGAAGTACGCCACCGACTCGAGGTGAATGTAATGTCTGTAAATCGTGACTGCGACAATAAAGAGACGGGACCCGTGAAAACATTGAGCTTGCTAAATTGCAGTGGTATGTAGTCGGAAATCTGCGCATATACAACTTATCAATGGTCGTCGGCCAGCGCTCAAACCTAGACGCATACGGCGTGCCTTGCCAATGACAGCAAGGAAAGAATCGAAATGTCGGAAATGGTAATCCCTATACCTCAACGCTTGCTCCACAAGCCTTGTTGTGTCTCTCGGATCCTGCGTTCCTGCTCTTTGATCATGGCTTCGGTCTGACCGTGGCCGTTGCCTCTGCTGTCAACATGGTCAATTTCCATCGGATCAGAGCCCTCTTCTGCGGGTTGCGGGAATTTTGGCGCTGGAGGCGCGCCGCGACGCGGCTCCGTTGCCTTGATGCCATCCATCATGCCAGCTGCACCGCCAGCTCTGAGCTGATTGATAGCACGGATAGTATCGATGGCAGCGTGAAGTGTGCGTCTGGCGTTGAAGTTCTTCTTTACAGTTGGCAGGAGGTCCTCTTCGCCTTCTGCCTGTTTCTTGGCAAGATCTGCGATCCAAGGATGCGAGAGTGCTTCATGAGACGTCATACGCGCTGCTGGGTCGACTGTCAGACAGCGGCGAATAAACTCGCGGGCGGTCAGTGAGACGCCGCGCCAGTATTCGAGAGGTGTAAACGAGTAGTCGGCGACGAGGATAGCTTGCATTTCCTCGAGATTCGAGTCACGGTCGAAAGGCGTGTAGCCGCAGAGGAGAAAGTACGTAATGACACCAATGGCCCAAATGTCGCTGTAGGAACAATTAGCGATGTTGGGACAAGGGTAGCTGAATCACTTACACAGGCTTGCCGTGGCCGGTTTTTCTGAAAATCTCCGGTGCCATATAACCAGGGGTTCCGCAGGTGGTAGTAAGAACATGGAATTGCTCCTCGTCCATGATACGCGACAAGCCAAAGTCCGCAATAAGCAGATCAGCGTTATCTTCCGGTGTGCGGAACAGCAGGTTCTCGGGCTTCAGGTCGCGGTGCACAATGCCGTGGTCGTGAAGATACGCAACCGCGGACAAGGTCGCTCGGATCAGGTCTGCTGCGTCGGACTCGTAGTAGTTGCCCTTTCTGCAGATGCGGTCGAAGAGCTCGCCTCCGAGCGCAAGGTCGGTGACAAGATACACTGCGGTGGTCAGTTTTTAGTGTCTTGGGGGCGTCAGACGGCGTACAGTTGTTCATCGTCTCAAAGTAGTCCACCAGGGTTAGGATGTTCCTATGTCCCATGGAGACCCTTTTCAAGACGGCGATTTCGTTCCTGACCATGTGCTCGCGGCCTGCCATAAGCCTCTTGTTGATGACCTTTGCAGCGTAATATCTCCCTGTGTCAATGTGCACGCACTCCTTCACCACCGAGTAGCTTCCGGCGCCCAATGTCTTTCCGGTCTTGTACCGGCATGGCTGTACTTGTGCCTGCGACTGAGGTGTGTGCGCTCCACTTGCTCCGTTTGAGGCCATATTCGTGAACGTGAATATAAAAGTCGGCGGATCGCGGGCTGCGGGCGAATAGTCTTGACTGAGGAGGCGTGGAGCGACTGGAAGGAGCAACGCAAGTGTGGTGGGGTCTGTATGGAGACGAGATCTCAGCCTTGCCTTGCTGGGTACGCGCGGCGCAAACGATATAGATGCTTGGTCGCGTTCAACGCGCTATGACAACTCTCGAACGCTGGGGCTACTTTTAGAAGGCTTGAGTTGGTGTTGTGGTGTGAGTGTTCGCAACGCTGTGGGCACCGTATGTCGAAAGTCAGCTTGCGGACCCTGGCACGCCTGGAGGGCAGCCCCGCGTTGTTAGCGTGGTGCTTCGGATCGGAGTGCGCAATGGTTCACCAGCCCTTTGAGAGTGCAGAAATAGCTTGCAGGAGGCTAGGATGTTGCATGCGGGTCGATCATAGTATTTCACACCTTCCTGAGCTTCGTCGAGGGTGCCTGTCATTGCCTGAACAGCCGAGCCCGACGTTACAGCTCTCACGCCAGACACTCTTGGATCAGTTGTGAATTGAGGTTCTAAGTGTGTCACACCAAAGGATATCTGCAATGCCTTCTTCTACATCTAGATCTTAATCTTGATGTGCATGCCATTTCTAGACATACTTCACAGCGTTCAGTCGTAGCCAACGTTCCTGTGGTCTATACAATAAGGGAATCAAGGAAAAGAAGTGTCGGCGCCCTTAGGCCTTGACAAGCAAGCTGCTGCCGTCCATAGCCTCAGGCTGAGACAAGCCCATCAAGCTCAAGATTGTAGGTGCAACATCGCCGAGCACACCATCAGTCTTCTTTAGGCTCCAGGACTCAGGGGCGTTGGCCATTACGAAGGGAACCTTGTTGGTGGTGTGAGATGTCTTGGGTGTGCCTTCCTCTGTGAGCATCTCCTCAGCGTTGCCGTGGTCGGCGGTGACAAAGAGAGTGTAGCCGCTCTCCTTGCACTGGTCGTAGACCAGCTTGATGGCCCTGTCGGTCTCAGAGACAGCCTCGATGGCTGCCTTGTACACACCAGTGTGGCCAACCATATCAGGAGGTGCAAAGTTGTTCATCAAGAACTCAAACTTGCCGGTTCGGATGCGCTCGCAGAGCTTCTCAGCAACAGCCATGGCGCTCATGGCTGGCTGGAGGTCGTATGTGGCTACCTTAGGCGAGGGGACCATCTCGCGCTCCTCGTTCTCGAACTGCTTCTCAACACCGCCGTTGAAGAAAAAGGTAACGTGAGCGTACTTCTCGGTCTCAGCAACGTGGCACTGCTTCACACCCTGCTTTCCGAGTGTCTCGGCAAGAACATCGTTCATTCGCTGAGGAGGGAAAGCGATAGGGAATGTGTAGCTGGGGTTGTATGCAGTCATGGTAGTGAGATGGGTGTCGGCAGGGTAGGGGAAGTCAGGCTTGGGCGAGCGGTCGAAGTCACCCAGGAGCTGGGTGATCTCACGAACACGGTCGGAGCGGTAGTTGAAGAAGAAGATGGTGTCCTTGTCTATATGCACGAATTAGTATCAAGACATCTCGGTACTCATTTCTTCTCAGTCTTACCTTGGATTCTGCGCTCCTTTCCACCGAAAATGATGGGCTTCAAGAATTCGTCGTTTTCGCCCTTCTCGTATCTCGCCTTGATAGCGGCTACCGGGTCGCTGGCGTCCTCGCCCTCGCCGGTAACCAGGCCCTTCATGCCAATCTCGACACGGTCCCACCTCTTGTCACGGTCCATGATGTAGTAACGACCGACTACGGTTGCAATCTCGCCGAGCCCGATCTCCTTGGTCGCCTTCAGCAGATCCTCCATGTATCCGGCGCTGGACTTAGGGTCGGTGTCACGGCCGTCACCGAAGAAGTGAATGTAGACCTCGGGGACGCCCATCTTCTTCGCAACCTTGAGAAGAGCAACAAGATGGTCGATGTGGGAGTGGACACCACCGTCAGACACTAGTCCGCAGAAGTGAAGCCTGCCGTTGCCGTCAATGGCGCGTTGGAAAGACTTCTTGACATTCTCGACCTCGCCGAGCTTGTCATTCTTGATAGTCTGCCCAATGCGAACAGAGTCTTGCCAGACAACACGGCCGGCACCGATGTTCAAGTGGCCGACCTCGCTGTTGCCCATGAGGCCTTCGGGAAGACCGACGGCGAGGGAGGAGGCCTCGAGCTCGGTGTAGCCCTGGGCGGTCTTGGAGCCGCTCCTGGCAAACTCGTCCATGGTAGGGGTGTCGGCGGCAAGGATAGCATCTCCATCCTTGCGCGACTGCTCAGTCGCAACACCCCAGCCGTCGATGACGATAAGCACAGCCTTCTGGTCGACCTGCACCATGTTGACGGGTCAATTGGTAGGTGGTGAAAGGAAAGAAGATTGGGGCTCGAGAGGACGCTCGAGCTGCAGGAGATAAAGGTCGCAGAAAAGCGTGAACCAAAGTTGTTGGAGACCACGGAGGGGTAGTGGGGCTGAAGCATCGGAGCAAGGAACCAAGACGTCAATTTGCTTCAACAACTCCACCACACCACCACACCACCGCTATCGCCGCGGCCGGCACCGATAGTCCATCACCTGCGCAGTAAAAACAAAGCGCACGTTTCAGCGGTCCACTCAAACGCTCGCACTGGCACACCAGCAGCCCGCCGGCAGCACTGCTACACGCAGCCAATCACCAGCCCACCGATCTGCGCGGCGCGTCGGACAGGGCGCGTCTCCCGCATCAACACCAAGCCTAGCCATCCCCACCATTGCCGCACCTCGTCTTCCCAGCGACACTTATCATGTCTGGAGCTGCCACGCCCCACGCCCCTGCGTCTGCGCGCGCCTCGCTCCCACCGACGGGCTCTGCGACGCCAGCATTGCAAGCTCCAGCTCCTGCTTCTCCTGGCCTGCCACCCCCTACCGCTTTCGACATCCTGCCTGACCTCCATCAGCTGCTCAAGCGCCTGCTTGACACTGCACCCACATCTGCGCCTTCCCAGTCTGCTGCTGATGGGCCTCTCGAGATTCAGCATGTAGCCACCGCCGCGACCGACGTCAGGCTGAAGATCCAGAAGGCCCAGCGCGCCGTCATGGCTCTACCAGAGATCGACAGGACGTGTGAAGACCAGGAAGAGGAGATCGAGGACCTGGAGGCACGCATTGTACGCCTGAAGGCCTCTTTGCGAGAGCTTGGCCGGCCGACGGAGACAACGGACGATGGAGACCAACGTATGACGGGCTGAGCCTATGCGTGGATGACAATTGATTGCCTTTTAGGACGCACTTCTATCGATTGCATGGATGCACTCGATATGGCCTTGGCTCAAGGACCCTAATGCCTCACGCCTTGCTGCTCCAGTCCAGTATACTCCAAGGACGGGTGAAGCTCTGGGTCCACATTTCCGCCGCGAAGATGTCCTGATGCGAGAGGATCGTATGATTTTGACTGTGGCATTCAGTTCCAACTTACGGGCGGGCATCTTCGCCAGGCGTCTCACACCTCTACACCGGGTGACGTTGAATGCGCGATATGACGTCAAAATGAAGCGTACCCATCCGGGGAATAAGAACAACGATACCCTCTGCGGTTTTCCTACTAAGCTTCAATATACCTGCGCCAATATGTCGGATAAGGAGTCCCCTCCCGTCAAGCAGAGCACTGCTCAAACCGAGGAGGAACAGGCACGGCAATCCAAGCATCGCGCACTGAGACCTCGCTAATGCCCACGAAGAAGAATGTAGATGTGGTCAAAGAGTACATGCGTCTTGCGTATTCACCAAAGGAGAACAAAGGGCGTCAGACGGTGGAACATCTCTGCCATGACGAGGCCTACTTTGTTGCACCCACAACCTTCCCAGACTGCAAGTCACCCCAAGACTACGCCGACTCCCATTCGAAAGTCATGGCCTGCGTATCGGACCTACACATCGATTCTTACGATATCATCTTTGCAAAGGGTGGGCATGTTTGCCTACGGTACAGCGCATCAGGAAGCCACAATGGCGAACCTCACAATGGCATAGAGGCGACCGGCAACAGAGCTGCGTGGCATGCCGCTGCCATATTTGAGGTTGAGGATGGAAAGATCAAGGGCTGGACTAAAGAGTGGGACAAGCTACATATGTGGAGGCAGCTCGGCTGGATGAAGGGCGATGAATACGTCTAGATACCGGACGAGTTCAATCCGACCAGCATAATCCTCATTCAATGAAAAGAGCGATAATTTCTTCGCCCACTGATCACACAATGCTTTTCACTGGTTGCCTTTGACACGAGGCTCGTACATTTCACACGCTGAATAGTAGTCACACCTTATGGCGTGATCGTCCGACCTTCTCTGTTAGAAGAGCAGTGAAAGGGCACTCTTTTCATATCGACAGACGACGTTGATCAAGTTGAAGCCAGTCCTGTTGCACTACCTATCATGAACTCGACCATTCGACTCAGGACTGCCAGTATGTCACAAACTGGTCTAGAATTCCGAGCTTTTAACAGCGCGCCAGAATCCATCTGGAGCAGTGCCATGGCCATCTCCACCGCAATGAAAGAAGATATGTGTGCGCTTTGTGACGAAAGGGATAAGTCTTACGCGTATCTGCTCCACGAAGCTCGGGATTGACCGTACTTGTCGAATTTCCTCGTGTGCGAAGAGACTCCTTCTCACTGAGTTGGTCGTGGACGATGTACTCACAGCACTACAAGATGCTGCTGACAAGACCAAGAACCCAGCTGCAGATGAATTGACCCTTATAAACTGGTAGGCTCGATACCTTCATGCTTTTTACGAGGCAACGCAGATATGCTGTTATCGAGCAACCTACGACGCAGCCTTCGTGTTCTACATGGACATCGACCTCAATGCTCACATTGAGGCCCTTATACAAGACACGAAGATCGAATCTATCACTTTGTTGACAGAACTCGATAGCTTGCTGCCAGGTATGAATTTGGAAGAGATATACACCTTGGACGGACCGGAACCGAGCATCGTAAGCGTTGGCGCACTGATCTCCGCAGCTGAAGCCGTACATGTCAAGGCTGAGGCACTACAGGATAGGGCACGCTCGTCGACGATTGCGAACGAGACCATCGTATCCGCTGCGCCTTCTGCCTTGATGCGTACGCCCCAGATGATCCAGCGTCTAGACTCAGCTGCGCTCACATCGTCGGCCAGGCCTGCACGTCCGTCTGCCTGTACTCTCCCAACACTTAAGCCACATCCTGTCCACACTGCAAACAAGTTCCCCGCCCAGCGCGAAAGCGTATCTTGATTTCGCCTACCCCCGAACAACTGGCGCGAGCGGACGTTTTGCGAGAAAGTCAAGCAAAGCTGACGACAATGGCTTATCGCACGCTGAACATCGTACGCCTGGTGCATGGATTGAGGAAGGCTACAGAATTGGCCGAGGGTGCTGCGAGTGTTGTCAATGAGGAGCTCATGAGCCGCGGTGTGCAATATCGTTTGCAAGTTCTCGAGGAGCTCGTCTTCGGCGTTGACCCGTGAATATGGGCTATGGAATCACGCTCTGAGGTAAAAGGGTACTCAAAGCATGTAGTTTTCTCGACAGACGTTACTCGAAAGTGCATCCAAGGCTTCTCCAATGTATACATCCGCTCCCTGTATGCTGAAAACTCCTTGCAAATACACCGCAAAATAATCGCACTTCTATATTGAAACCTTATTTCTGTCGTATTCGACCAACCTCCTCACACTACAGTATTGTTCTTACTATCATCCTCCTGCAACCCCTTTCCCTCGTTTGCCCCACAGTTCTTCACTCCGACCTCCTTCCGACTCTCAACCAACGCCTTAATCAACGCAATCGCAACATCCCGTCCCTCGTCAAGCGCCGCCTGGCTGGAACTCAAATCCGGGACATGCAGAAACACAACTGGCCTCTCCCCCGTCTCTCCACCAACCTCAAAGTACCTCGCTAGGGAGTTGTAGTAAATGAATCCACACAGGAAGTTCCCCGCATCGGGATTCGTGCGGAGATCAGGCGCTTCTCGCAGCGAAGCGGGGCCCGAGATGGTGGAGGAGGAGGATGATGAGGGTGATGATTGGAGGTGCAACTTCCAACGTCCCAACACATCCCTAGTATCGAAGCCCGTCGTCAACACGCCTGGGAACCGCGACTCGGGAAACGCCTCAGCCCCGATCTCATCCCCAAACATCTCGCCGTCCACATCCGCTATTGCGCCGTAGCCGCGAGCATGTGCTCCGTCCTCGATGGCGTAGAACGTCCTGCTCGCTGCGAGGCCAATGTGCAGGACGATATCTGGGGCCGGTGAGGCGGAGTTTGCGGGCGGAAGCAGAGTGGGGACCAGGGCCAGGACGTTGGAGTAGTTGACGCGGACCGGAGCGTGGTGAACGGATATTTTAATGGGGGAGGCGTTGGTGGAGGAACTGGGGAGAAGGGCCGGGAGCGTCGAGGCAATTTCCCAGGAAGAGTTTTTGGGGTATTTGTCTAGGAAGGGCTGTTGGTGCGTTAGTGGTGTGGGTGTGGATAGTTTCTCCCGGGGGGGGGGGGGAGTTTGATATGTTATGTGTGATTCGTACTGGGTCTTGGGTGTTCAACAGGAGAAATCGGCTTGTGAATATGTTTCGTATGGTCTATCGTGGGATTTTGCGTTGCGGTGTTGTCCGCGCAGGTCGTTACTGATCATGGACCTCGGTTGCACCTTGCGTGCTGGCGTCATGGAGCGGATGCATGAGAACATACAGAGCTGAGGACGCGATGAAGCAGACAGCAGACGTTGACAGCATTGCGAATGGGAGCTACGAGACAACATAGTGAAAAAAATGAAAGCCACTTACCCCAAAGCCAGTGACCAGCACGTGAACCGGCTCTTCGCCCTCGACAGCGGGGGGCTGCCGCGCAGCATACGAAGCGTTAGCCATCGTATGCCAACCTCAGTGAGGACGAGACAGCTGAAAGCCAGAAATAACAATGTCGTGAAGCTGGAAGGGGTCGAAAAGGGTAGAAATCCTCCCACCTTGAAGTATACTATATCCAGCTAGCAGCCCCAGAGTGATGACGAAGGGGGGATCAAATCTGCCCGATGGAAGCGACATCGCAGCAGAGCCACCGCATCGAGCACCATGCATATTGCAGAAGCCCATAGAGCAGCCTGAGCCCGTGGAAGCGCTCTGGGTGTCACACAATCGAGTCCAGATGGATGTCTTTGTTGGGGTCGTCGAAGCATCTTGCGACTCGGTCCCTCAGTTGCTTGCTAGCGCGAATCAGAGGCGCTCTAATTTGGGACACAGCATTGCCAGTCCCGCGGTGCGGAACCAGCAAGGCCAACCCCACAATCCACCCCACATGGCTCGTTGTCCTGGGTTGGCTTGTGAGCGCTGCTTCAGACATCGGAAGACACACTGGCGACTGCAGCCTCATCGGATGAGCACCATCGGCTAGCGCCTTGCTGCCAGTCGAGAGCAGCTCGTATGCAGGTACTTGGAGGTCCGAATTATGGCCTCCCGGGACCGTTGCAACGACCAATGCAAGGAGCCGAGCTACCGTGCCCCGGCTGATTGGCCGAATGCAGAGCGCTGGCAGGCGTGCGTCATCGCGAGTGCAGTCAAATGGACGCCGTCGGATGAAGATCACAGAAAGTCACTGCAGAGCCGCACCCGTCGCGAAAGCCGTGCTGTGGACCCGTGAAGCTAACAGCAAGCCTCAGAATTGGCATTGAGGTCTCAAAACCTCGTGGACAGCTCGCAGTCGCTCAATTTGAACCTCCCCGCTCATAACCCTCCCCACAATGGCTTCGACAGACACGCCCAAGAAGGACTACAACATTGCCATCGTTGGCGGCGGCATATCAGGTCTTTGCCTCGCCATCACGCTCCTACGATATGACATACCCATCACCGTCTATGAGGCAGCATCTCATTTCAGTGAAATAGGTGCTGGTGTGTACCTGGGACCAAATGCCGGACGAGCGATGAAGCTCATGTCTCCCAAGATTCACGAAGCCTTCATCAAGACTAAGACGGGCAATCAATGGAAAGAGAAGGAAGACTCGTGGTTCACCATCCGCGTCGGCGACGAGCGCAAGGCGGATAAGGATGGGTTCGTCAAGCCGGGCAAAAGGGTGGGTGATGCGCTGTTCGACGTGCCAATGGAGGCTGGCGGTGAACGGGGAGGTGTATACCGAGCAGCTTTCTTAGACGAGCTGGTGAAGGACGTTCCGGACCATGTAGCCCGCTTTGGCAAGAGACTGGTCGATTTGAGCAACGCAAAAGACAACTCTGGGGATATGGTGCTCCATTTTGCGGACGGCACTACAGCGCAGCATTCTGCCGTCATTGGGTGCGACGGCATCAAATCAAAGACAAGACCTTGGTTACTCGGCAAAGACGACCCTGCATCGTTCGCAGAGTACTCAGGAAAGTATGCCTACCGAGGATTAATACCCATGGAAAAGGCAATAAAGTTGCTGGGTGAAGATGTTGCAGCAAACAGCTCCATATTCTTGGGCTATCACGGGCACATATTGACCTTTCCCGTGCAGAAAGGCAAAACTATGAACGGTTCGGCCCCTCCTCCCACTCCACTCAATACTCCAACTAACCCACACAGTCGTCGCCTTCAACTCCAGCAAAACTTGGGACGAGGAAAAATGGGTCGTCACCACCTCGAAAGAGCAAATGGAAGCCGACTTCGCCGACTGGGGCCCCCAAGTCCAGAAAATCGTCGGCGCAATGGAGAAACCGGACATATGGGCCCTCTTCATGCACCCGCCCTGCAACACCTTTTATAAAGGTCGCTTGTGTCTGCTCGGGGACGCCGCACACGCAACGACCCCCCACCAGGGCGCGGGCGCAGGCATGTGCATCGAGGATTCGTACATTCTGGCTAATCTGATCAAGGATGCGAATGATGTCGATGACGTGCAGGCTGCGTTCAAGGCGTTCGATCAGGTGAGGAGGGAGCGCACGCAGAAGAATGTCACCACGAGCCAGGAGGCGGGGATGTTGTACGATATGGAGCTGTTTGGGGATGATTTGGAGAAGATCGAGCATAGTTTCCTCACGAGGATGCAGTGGATTTGGGAGTTTGATATTGAGAAGCAGTTGGAGGAGGCGCAGAAGATTATGCGGGAGGAGAGGTGAGCAGCTAGCTCGAGTGTCGAACAGAAGTTTACGTGCACCGCCTAGATGCCGGAAACATCAACCTTCATACCCTTGCCGACATGGGTTGCATATGTTGACCAAGTGATGAGGAGCAGGTAGGCGAATGAGATACGCATGCAACGGTCCACTCTTATTGGGGGTACATCAAAATACGCTGCCATAGCCGCCATGATACTGACAACCATTTCGCCACGTAGTCCTTGTCGATGCAAAACAAGCATCTACCTCCTCCTTCCCGCCCCGGCCCCCGCACTCTCCTTGTCCGCCAAACTAACCACCTCCCCAATCCCTGCTGCCTCCTGCTCATCCTCCAGCGCACGAATCTCCTCCCTACAATCCCAGAACTTCTCCTCTGCATCCTTAAACGCCAGCTGCCTGATCTCCTGTACGCAGAATCAGTAAAATATCCATCAAATGTCCGAAGGAAGGGGGAACTTACCTTGACGCCAAACTCATCCGTTCGTTTCTTCCGGTCCAGCTCGTCGATCTTGAGGTTAATCCAAGTCTCCTGTGTACGGGCGTAGAACTCACGCAGCGACTCGAAAGGGCGGGGATGAGGGAGACCATCGGTAAGCGCAGAAATCTCTTCGTTAGTGCCGAGGTCTTCTTCAGCTTCCTTCGAAGGCACGACGACGGGCGAGTCAGTGGCGCTGGTGGGTGCGGTAGAGAACGCAGATTTGTCATCCTCGTCTTCGCCTTCGTCGGAGTCTTCGTCGTCCTCGTCTTCGTCCTCGGAGTCGGCTTCGTCGTCGCTGCCTACCCAGTCGTCCAGCTCGCGCTTGAAAATCTCGGTTACCCCGTCCAAGTGGTTGAGGTTCACGGACCACAGCTCGTCGAAGGTGAATTCGCGGTCGCCTTTTTCGAACGTGCCGCCGTAGATGAAGAGCGTGTCTCCCTGAACAGCCAGAGCGGCGTTGAAACGCGGGTGCGGGAACTCGAAGAGGCGGGGTTTCTCAGGGCGTTGGTCTTCTTCTTCCTCTTCCTCCTTAGCCTTGTCGGCCTCGTCGTCAGAGTCCTGCGGTGTCGCGCCTCCGATCTTCATCTCAAGGGCTTTGAGGTTGGCGAGCAGTTCTTCTTCGTCCGCTTTTCCGCGTGCGCGCCGACTGACGTTCGCTTGCTTGGTAGCCTGCTTGTTGGCGTTGGCTTTTGGTCGCCGCAGGGAGAGCGGCATGTATCTGTTTCGCTCGATGTTCCACACGAACATCTGGTTGAAGAATTCGGAGTCAATGCCCTCTTCGCTCTCCTCGACATCGTGCACGCCGCCGAATAGCACGCCACGGCCCTTGTGGAACGCCATTGTGGCTCCTGCGCGCGCCGGGTTCGGCGCATTCGCAGGCATCTTACGCTTCTCCCAGGACACGGTTGGGGGGTTTGTAGATGGCTGATCGGCGGGTGGTGGTGTAACGCGCAGGAACCAAGTATCGACGTGGACCTTGGGCTTGAGGACCATGCGTGATGCTGGGCCACCGCCGCCGCCTTTCTTGCCTTTTCCCTGCTGCTGCTGTTGCCCTTTATTGCCTCCTGCAGCGGTCTTGACTCGTGAGTAGCCGCCGTAAATCACAGCGCCCTGGTCATGGGGAAGTAGCGTGAAGCTGGATCGCGCATCCGGGACTGCACGCGCTGCCTGTAGCTTCGGGGTATGCCATGTAAAGTTGATGCAGTCGTAAATCCATAAGTCGTTCAAGTACTTAGTGGTTGCCGACGTATCCTGGAACCCCCCAAAAAGGATGATGTACTGCTTGAAGCCGACCATGCGATGTCCACTCCGCGCTGGCGGGCTGGATGCTTTGCCCTTGGTCTCTACACGCGTCCACTCTCGAGTCTTCGGCTCCAGCTTCCAAAAGTCGTTGTAGTGGTAGAAAGTGCCTTGCTTAGGCGAACTGAACTCGCCACCAAACAGGTAGATCTCCTGCGTGTTCGCTGCCCGACACCAAGCATGTCCCGATCGTGGCAAAGGCGAGTTGGGACTTGTGACTTTGTTCCAGGTATCTCGCTTGATGTTGTAGACAAAGAGGTCGTTGTAGAAGTGCGCAGTTGCTCCATTAAAGTACTCTCCACCGTACAAGAAGATTTCGTTCTCGTTTGCCGGGTTTGCAATCAAAGTGCTAGATGACCTAGCCGCTGGTGGCTCGCACGCAGTCTCTGTGATTTCATGGTACGCTTCCTGCTCTTTCGCATACTGTGCCAGGACTGCATCAAGGTCTATGGATTCAGTATCGGAGTCCACGTCTTTGTTCCTGGACGCTTGCTTCTTGTCTTTCTTGCCAGCTTTCTTCTCTTGTTTTGCGGCTTTCGCTGCTTTGGCAGCTGCCTTATCGCCCTTCTTCTTGTCTTTGGCCATCCTGGTTGATACTAGACCTTTACTCAAGGATAGCGAGCAGTTGTTCCCTCGTAAAGCCGATGTTAGATGTTCAATTGAAAATTCGCCCCCGCTGCCGCTCGAAATTTTCGCTAGAAATATGCAGATAAGAAGGAATCCAATAATCAAGAGAAGGTGTTCGAGAGCGTTCGAGGTGGCAGTCGCTTCTCTGGAACTCGTCGAGGCGTTCAATATAATCGGACAGGTAAGCTGAGCCTGCCTCGTGCATCACGGCCTGCACAAGGTGATGGAGGGTGTGGGGCGCTTTCCTTATCGATAGATGCTACTTGACATTCACTCCACCTCCATCGACCTACAACAAACATCAGCAACATGATACAAGCAGCAAAGATTCTCGAGCAAAGAAGCCATCTGGTGCCTGGTATATCATCCTCCTTATCGGCGCTAGTTCGAAGCCTCTGACTGCGATAGGCAAGCTCAGAGTTACCGAGCACTTCTTCCAGGTACCTCGTGATTACTCAAATCCCTCGGCAGGGCACCTGCAACTGTTCGCACGCTCAGCACTCAAAGCCGAGAAGCCAGCCGACTATTCACCAGATGGTGCACCAGACCCAAAGAAGGTCCAACTTCCATGGCTAGTGTATCTGCAGGGGGGTCCAGGCTTCGAATGCCGCAGCCCTGAGAACGTGTCTTGGGTTCCGACTATCCTAGACAAGGGATATCGTGTTCTCATGCTCGACCAACGTGGTACCGGACTTTCAACAGCCATCAGCCAAAGTTCTCTGCAACTCCGTGGTGATGAGAAAGTCCAAGCAGAGTACATGAAGAGCTTCCGTGCGGACAGCATTGTCAAGGATTGCGAAGCTATCCGGAAAGCACTGACTCAAGATTATCCGGATGACAAGAAGAAGTGGACTATAATGGGACAGTCATTTGGTGGTTTTTGTGCAACGACATATCTCTCATTCTACCCTGAAGGCGTCAAAGAAGCGTTCCTTTTTGGTGGCTTGCCGCCTCTGCGCAGCAATCCTGACGAAGTGTACGAGCGCCTGTACAGACGCGTAAAGAGGAGAAATGAGCAATACTACGAGAAATACCCCGAGGATGTTGACCGCGTGAAGCGTATCATCAAGCTCCTGTCTAGGTTCGGCGACACCACTGTCCGCGTACAAGGCGGCGAAGGATACCTGAGTGCTCGACGGTTCCTCCAACTCGGCATATTCTTCGGCAAACATGGTGGTTTCGACGAGGTGCACGCGTTGGTCCTGCGAGCAGACACAGATTTGAGCCAGTTCGGACACCTGACAAGACCCACCGTACTTGCACTCGAGGCCGCACAGTCATGGGATACGAACGTCATCTATGCCTTGCTACACGAACCTATCTACTGCCAGGGTGACGCAGCAAATTGGTCCGCCGAACGGCTGCTTGGCAAGTTCCCCGAGTTTTCGCTGCAGAATGTAGACTCGGCAGACCCAGTGTACTTCACTGGTGAGATGATATACCCGTTCATGTTTGATTGCTACCCGGAACTTGTGAAAATGAAGAAGGTGGGCCAACTGCTTGCTGAAGAGAAAGACTGGCCGAAACTCTACGATAGCGAGCAGCTGAAGAAAAATGAGGTGCCTACGTACGCTGCGGTCTATCATGACGACATGTATGTCGATTTCGACCTAAGCATGGAGACTGCGAACACGATCAGGGGGTGCAAACCGTTCGTCACGAACTCGATGTATCACAATGCAATTGGAGCGAAGACGGATGATGTGCTGAAGGAGATCTTTGCAAGGCGAGACGATGTCATCGATTGAGGTGTAATTGATTGAGCTCTCCATGAACCCAGGAGATTTTGAAAGCCTCTTCCGCATTACAAAATAGAGTCAATGACCTCTGAGACCCAGTCCAACTGCACCGCACTAACACCCCTCGCCCACGCCTTACCAGTGAAAACAAATTCATTGAACACAATCGCCTCCACTTTGCGCCCAAACAATACAGATCCGGGATGTATCGCCACCAATTGGTTCCCGTTGAGCGTCTTGTAGCTTCCATCCGGCATCAACCTCGCCGTATTCGCCACAAAACCTCTCAACATACACGCCAGGATATTCTGCGTCCTCTCTTCCGATGGATTCGAGGTATCCTGATCATCACCTGGAGTAAGAAGCTTGAGCTGTTGGCACTGCTGCCTCAGTTGCTTCCGCACATTCATGACATTCTGCATGGCGCGATGCGAGACAAAATGCCTGATACACCACGCCTTGCGGTCTGATTGCTCTTCCGCATACCGCTGCACAGTGACAAGCAGCGTCATGTGGTCTCCTTCGCGGCGATACAGTTCTCGGCGAGCTTCCTCGGCTTCTTCTTTTCGCTCCTCTGTAACTAAATTGAGGAATACGTTTTCCACGCTCAGCGCGGAGATGATGTCGATGACGTCGAGGAGGCAATCGCGCTCTGGTCTTGCGGCTTCGACAAGGACACGGCCAAGAGTGGGTGTGAGCGGGAACTTTGCAATCTTGAGACCGATGTCGCTGATTGTGCCTGTCTCGGTAAGGGCTTGCAGATGCAAGAGGTGTAAGAGGGCTTTTTCGAGGGCTTCGCGTGGAGGGCGGTCAAGGAATGGGAAGTTGAGTACGTCGTCTACGCCGCGCGCTTTCATCGTCAGGATTGCTTGACTGAGGTCGCAACGCAGGATCTCTGGGGTCGTGCGTTCCTCCATCTCGTTGTAGCCAGACTCGGTGTATAGTCTGAAGCATTGCCCAGGTGCCTCACGGCCAGCGCGACCCTTTCGCTGAATTGCGGCGGATTTTGAGATGGGCTTGACGAGCAGTGACTCGAGGCCGAGTCGGCTGCGGAACTGCTTGGTCTTTGATTTGCCGCAGTCAATGACATACCGCACACCTGGCACTGTAACGGACGTTTCGGCGATGTTCGTCGCGAGGATCACCTTTCTTGTGCGGACTGGGGTCGGCTCAAAAATGCGTTGTTGGGCGTGCTGCGGCAGTGCAGCGAAGAGTGGAAGGACAAGGAGCTATAGCTGTAAGGGTATGTACTCTCGAGGATGTTAAAGAAGTTGGACTCACCTTAGGTACCTCATTGTCCATACCCTCTGCGTAGTCATTGACAAGCTTTTCCAGACCCTCGATTGTATCCTGACCCGTCAAGAACACAAGAATATCTCCGGGTAGCGGTTCTTTGTAATGTATTTGAAAGATGAGCTTGAGTGCAGCTTCAACCCAGTCTTGTGTAGGGTTGGGGAGATGAACTGTCTTGACTGGGAACTGCCGACCCTCCACAAAGCACTTTGATACCCGGCTTGTGATTGCTTGCTCATCCTTCATGACCACATCGTCGTCTGCTGCGGCTGCTAGCGATTTTTCTGGCGTACCAGCCTCATCGAAAAAACCTACAAGTGCTTCAACATCCGCAGTAGCACTCATGATAACGACTTTGAGAGGCTGATCGCGCTTCTTGCCACTCTGCTCAACACCCGCGCACAGGTTCTTCAGGAACCCAAGGATCAGATCCACGTTCACGCTTCTCTCATGCACCTCATCGACCACCACAGCGCTGTACTGCGACATTATCGGATCTCTCAGCATCTCTTGGAGAAGCATTCCTTCGGTAAGGAATTTGATCTTCGTGTTTGGTCCGGTAGCATTATCGAAACGCACACTGTAACCAACTTTGGCCATGGGACTCTGACTGCCCATGTAGCTGCCCATCTCTTCCGCGACTCGCCTGGCTAGCGATATAGCAGCGACTCGACGGGGTTGCGTGATGGCTATGCATTTCGAGCACCACTTCTCATTCAGCAGAAACTGCGGGACTTGGGTAGACTTTCCGGAACCCGTTTCTCCGGTTAGGACAAGAACGTTGTTTTTCTTGAGCGATGCTTTGATCTCTTCGGCTTTTGACCAGATGGGTAGAGCTTTTCTCTTGGGTAAGAGCTCGTCCCGCTTGCGCAGGAGATGAGGCGGGATGCTCTGCTGTGACCTTGTACTTGCTGGTCTTCCATTTCGCCCTACCGCCTGTTTGTCGTTCTTCCGGCCTGGATTCGAGATTCCGGATGTTGATATCGGTTTTCCAGGTTTTGCATCGTCTCCGACACTGGAAGGTTTCGGATCATCGAACTTGATTGATTTCCCAGCGCCTTTCTCTGGCACTTCAACCCGCTTTCTTTTCTTGCCTTGCTTTAACCCCACGTCGTGGTCGACTTTATCTCTTGACTTATTCGTCTCACTGCTTAGCTTCTCTTTTGACATAGCGTCGTCAGCGCGTGATCGTGTTGCAGACCTCCAACTTTTTGCGACGGCCTGGTGTATATTTCTTATCGATAGTTGAGCACTAGCACCAATGCAGACTTAGCGTGTCTGGGGTCAAAATTTGGTGCTGCCGAGTTGAATGGCGGTAGGTGCTTATGTTCATGTCATCCGCAAGCCGAGGAAAGATATACGCAGCGTCAAGATGCAAGAAAACAAATCGTGAGCGTTCTCGGATGCTGGAAGAGATTTTGAGAGGATTCACCAGGCAGGCAGGCACAGTTCACAAGAGAAAGAAAACAGATTGAGTCGACAAAATGGGTATCTCATTGCCTTATGCCAAGGTCACTTTTGTATCAGACACCTCAAACGCCGTAGCCGGGCTTGTCCCACCAGTCAATGACTGGAGCTCTGTGTTGGAGACGTACTGCTCATTCAGCTATGTAAACCATCTATGGCGTAAATCATCCAATCATGTCTGTCATGCACCGTTTTACCGATGTGCAAACATTTACTCCTCAGGGATCTCGATCTCGCCGGACTTGATGTCGTCGGAGACAGCCTTGGGGCTGCGGCCGTCAACCTGGCAACCGGTGGAGAAAGCAGTTCCAAGGATCTCAAGAACGGTACCCTCAAGAGACTTGGCCATGGACTTGAAGCGCATGGTCTTGGCGATGGCGATAATCTCGTCAAGAGGGATGGACTTGGTGTGCTTGATGTTCTTCTCCTTCTTGCGGTCCCTGGGAGGCTCCTTGAGGGCCTTGATGACGAGGGAAGAGGCGGAGGGAACGACGGAGACGGCAGCCTGACGGTTCTGGATGGTCAACTTGACGGTGACGCGCAGACCCTTCCAGTCACCGGTGGCCTTGGCGATATCTTCACCGACCTCTACAGGTTCTGTTAGCGACAGCTCACGACGACACATGCGCAATTGTGCGCTCGCAGGGACTCGTGAAATACGCACTCTTGGGCGAGAGACCGAGAGGACCGATCTTGGGGGCGAGAGCGGAGGAGGCACCGACTTCACCACCGGTCGCACGGAGGTGGATGACCTTGACCTCGGAGGGATCGAACTTGGGAGCTGCAGCGGTCGTTAGCCAGGCTGTCGCAGCCGATCAGAAGGACGATACTCACGCATGGCTAGTGCGAGAGGTGGTCTGTCTTTTCTGATAAGTCGGGTTAGTTGAACGTCGAGGTTGAAGAGTCGAAAAGTTCGCGGGTCCGCGACGATATTGAGGTGGGCGGGTCGCTAAGCGAGCCAAGGCAGGCTAGCTGCATGGGTCATGGTGCACCAACGCCACCTTGTCTTCAACACCACGAGCACCACGCTTCGCACTTTACCATGATTTCAAACATAGCATTGTTGCATTTAAGTCATTGAAGCCACATCAGAGCTAGCTCTCGGATGAATTCAGCAGTCAAAGATGCCAATTTGGGCTTCGAATGGCTTCAATCACCGTTGTGACATGTGAAAGATTGCAGAACATTGAGGTCTATGTAGCAGTGATTGAGGGGTCCTCATCCTCTGTTTCTGCTGCTTCAACAACCTCTGCGTCATCGGTCTTGACAGTCTCTTTTGTGCCTAGCCTCTGCCCAGCACCTTTGCCTTTGTCATCGTATGTATCATAGACTCGCCCACGCTCCTGGTAGTAAAGCTTTTGGACTGTATTTGTGCCGATGTGCCAGCTGTAATCACGGGCCAACCTCTGCTGGATCTCGCTAAAGCTCACATCCGATGTGTCTTTCCAGACACAAATGCATGCCTTCAGAAAACCTCGATTAGCCGTTGGCTCGCCAATCCTCTTTCGGCGAGATGTCCCAGCAACGTCAGGGCTCGCGCCTGCGGAATAAATCACTTTCCCTCCAATCGTATTGTACTTGTGACCAGCCTGCTGACCGCGACGTACGACACTCTTGCTAGGTTCCTCGATCTCATCCTCCGGCTTCATTCCGTATTTCCTTACGAGTTTGATCAGAGCAGCATGATGCTTCTTACGGATCGTGTCATCAGTGGCCGTCTCACCTGAGAACATCGTCCTGAACCGCCGGGCACACTCTGTGTATGTAAGCTCCTTCTCGTCAAGCCAGTATAGAAGCATACTGGTCTGGAAATCGATGTCGTCTCCGTATGGCAAATCCTCGGTAGTTGGCTCAGGTGGGTCCTGACCTGGCAGTACGTCGTCTCGTGCGGGCATCTGAATGGCTTTGATGGTACGATATTTGAAGTCAGTGATATCGATCTCCTTCGGTCCAAAGCCATCCCTCTGACGTTTTCGTGCATCGTCTCTTGGAGGGGATATAGCATGCTTTCGTGGGAGCCAGGGTATTCTCATTCTTCCATGGATCTTTGTGTTCTCTGCTGGAGCTGATTCAAGCGTAGCCTGGGTGTCAATAGCGGCCCTGGGGTAAGCCACATACGCTGGCGATGTGGGAAGCGCCCGGCCTGGGCGCTGATGCGCAGGGCGAGCGTGCTCCACAGCAAGGTCAGTAACATCAGTCCTGATCTCTGTTTCAGGTTCTGGCCGAGCCATGTGTCGCGAAATGTTCATTGCAATGTTTCGAGGGCGCGGCATGACCGAGGATTCGTACAGCGGCTGACCGGCGTATTGAAACCGCATGGGTAACGGAGCTGGTGAGTAAGCGACTCTTGTCTCGATGGATGATGAAGAAGGAACCAGAAAGCATTCAACTATGTCTGGAGGCATCAACGATGGCACGCGTGAGCGTGGACCTGGAATGGTTCCCAGCTGTGAAGCTAAATCAACATCTGTAAGACTGGCCCAGCCAAAGCGAGCTCTAGCAGAGGATGACATTTCCGCAGGCTCGTCTCCACTCATCACGAACGAAGGGCTGTATGAGGGCACGCTTTGCGGTAGATCGGCTTCAACAGTACCGCCAGCACATGTTGCCCAATGACTGGAACTCGGAATTGTATATCTAGACGACACAACCGGGACCGGAAGAGCTTCCCGAGCGTACAGCGCGCTACCCGACGAGTTCGGCGCGCTGTCCCTGTTCACGCTGGGCTTGCACTGAGCGACAGACACCTGTATATCCATCTCATCGTCCTCGCTGTTGGACGCCTTGGCGACACTGTTGAATTTTGTACCAAGAGTTGGAAAGGCGGCGGAGCGCCGTCCAATGTTCTCGGCCGTCTCTCGGAGGGTTTTACAATCAAATTCTATCCCTTGCGGACGGGTCTGCGACATCGCCATTAAGATTGCTGCCACGTCTGAGCGCGAGGTATCTGGAGATGGTGGCCGAGAAGTCATGCTGTGAAGAGGTTGAGTCCATAAGTGGGAGAGTGTTGAAAAGCGTGCAAGTGAATATATAATGAGGTGGCCAAAGAGAAGCGTACCAGGCACCTTCTCCCTTCACTTGCGGCGTCCTTCACCTCTGCTGCGTTTGCACTTCGACAGGCACAAGCCTAGCCTTATCAGTTCTTGGCTGTGGGAGCGTCGCCAGCCCGAAGGCATAACGCCATTATAAGGAGAGCAGATGAGCCTGATCAGAAGGTTGCGAGGGGGTTAAAGGTCAAGGTTTCGTGCGGTACTGCTGATGCGCATTTGCTGCGGTGAAAGTGAAGGGAAACGATACAGTCATCAGCCCGCTGAGATCTTATACTTGCGCCCCTTCACCCTCAAGCCTTCATGGTTCGCTGTCTACGCGTCAGCCAAGTATGTCGCCTCACGCGACTTTGACTTTGCGTTCGATTCGATCGCCAGCATGGACACCACTCCCTTTCCCACACAACACGGAGCTTAGCGAGTCCGCTTGCCGCACCATTGCAAAGCTCTCGCAGCGTACTGCTACCGAAATTGCGCTTCTCAAGTCGTTATGGAAGAGTATCACACAGTTTATGGACAACAACGCGTCCTTCTTCTTGCGCGTCCCAAGGTCCCAGTACGACCGCACACCCAAGACTCGGGCAGCCATACTTCAAGACACTGGCATGTTGCTTACTATGCCTTTTGATCTTGCGCGTCTGGTGTTGTACCAAGTTGAAGGCTGCATTCACAAATCTGCAAAGAACGTTTTGAGTGACGGACAACGGAGCGAGGTGCAAGCACTTCGAAACAGATTGGCGATACAGCACCCGGATCATGTCACAAATATTATTCAGCTTTGGGGCAAAGTGCTGGATATGAAGGACGACGATGTGCAGGATGTGACGGTGCAGGATCTGGGCATGCTTTGGCAGCATCAGAGTGCTGAGACTGTGGTCATTCTGGGCGAGCTTGAGAAGCATGTGGGCAAGGTTGAGCTTAGATTTATACCATCTGTAGCTGGTGAGGAAGACGATGAGAAAAAGCGTGACCGGGCGCTTTGAGTGGTAGAGCTGGATGGCGTTTTCTAGACAACACATAACTGACAAATGATCGGCGATGCACGCAAGCAATGTGTGTAAAGAAAAACATCCAACTACTCATGGACATTAGTGTAGAGCGCTCATCACAGCCCTTGAAGCCTTCGAATACCCAAAAGGGAATCTAGCAATACGTGACGTGCCGCAAGTGAATGTATCTACGTGAACAAAAGAGAACGCAAAAAGAAACCGGAGAAAGCTTAAGGACTCCCAAAATCGGACCCACGCTGAATCGCGCCGACAATTTCGTAACGATTCTTCTCAGCAAGCTCATTCACGAGGTTTAAGACTGAAGCTTCACATCTCCGAATCCACATTGTGGCTACCACCTCGAACGATCCGCCGCCTGTCGCATCCACCAGTCTGTCCTCAGAGCGTACTACTACCATGCCCGAGCTGAGCAATTCTGGTACTTACGCTCTCAAAAAGCTGTCTTATCGAACTCCAGCCGAGATTGGCTCGGTAGAAGCTCTATTTGAGGCAGTTCGCGGAGGGTATGCGGCGAGCACATTTGAGATGAAGACTCCAGCTTTCCGAGACGTTGGCAGGCTACTGACCATGAATGCACATGTCGAAAAAGTATATGGGTGAGCAGAAAGGCAAGCTTAATCAGGCGCAATGGGAACGCCTGCAGTATTTCGCGCTGAGGATGGAGCGTGTGTCCTGGCCACATTTTTTTGCGTTCGATAAGGTTAGTCAGGATTCTACTGGCAGCCTCCACTAAGCCAGACGGTGTCTCAGTAATTGGGAACATTATCTTTATCAGCCTCCAGGTAACCTCTACGCATGATTGTAAGTCCAACACTCCGACCATGCACATGTCCACATTTTGGTCTTGGGTATTGGTCCGAGCCGTATACTTGATCGAAGGGTTCCTGGCCATGGTGGAACTTTTGATATTCGACTCTATATCAACCCGTCGACCCTCAACGCCCAATGCTCGTCCACTCTCTGACGTCTCTGAGATCCATGACCTTGCCATCAGCGCCATAGCGACCCTGTGCATTCCACCAGTCTCGATCCACAGCAATTTCCGGGCGCCACCGCAGCATCTGCTTGACCCTGCCCTCGATCTCGCCCTTGCTATGGAGGATGTCAGCCACTAGCACGCCAATGGCAGGACACGTCATAAAGCCGTTTCCTGAACCCCCAACAGCCACTGTCAGGTTTCCTATCTCAGGGTGTCTGTCAATCAAGAACCTACGATCGACGGTGTCTGCATCCCAGCATATCCGTGCAAAGCTAAAGTCGCGGTCTGCAAGCTGCGGCATTGTTTCGTGGAGGAGAAGACGCATGCGTGCCTCAGCTTCAGCAGGTATTTGATGGCGCGCGAACGGGACCGAGCGAAATTCACCTTCCTCGATGACGGGATTGATATAGCCTGGATGCTCGTCGCAGAGCTTCATTTCGTGCTTCTCCACGTCTGGCTCAATGAAGAAGCCTCGATCGACACCGTACAAGACGGGTAGGCCTTTGTACAGAGCTGCTTCTTGTTCCGAAAGTGGAATATGTGCGAGTGTCCAAGCTGTAGGTCGTAGCTGACCCTTGAAGTCCAGGAGACGGTCGCTGTTGGCACCCGCGCAGAGGATAGTCTGGTTTGCAATGTGGGAGGTGCCATCGACTGTTCGTGCACCTAGCACTTTTTCCGAACCTTCACTGTACAGCAGAGCCTCAACTTGACCTTCTGGACCACCAGTCACGAACCGCACACCCAATTTGACGGCTTCTGCATGCATAGCTTTCAAAGCGCCGCTCGCAAAGACCCATCCTGCGCCATCCTGTTTCCAAAATCCTCGCCAGCCGGGAAAGTCGCCTTGCAGGACACCGACCGGCATTGTTTTCTGAAAGTCTTCCTTCGTGTTCAGGGCCACCAATCCAGCGTCCTCACCCTCAGCATACTCGACACAGCGTTGATAAGCATCGTCGTTAACTGCAGCATCGATGAAGCCGGTTGGATGGTAGAAAGGCGCAAACAAAGGATCATTCTTCCAAGCTTTCACAGCGATCTGGTGCACTCGGTGCCAGAAGAAATCCTCGTCGGAGTCGTCCTCGGCCGGATCATTCGCTTCCTCTGCGATCTTGTTGAGGTCGTTCCCTGCAGAGATGGCGGAGGGGAAGGAGCTACCGTCCAGCACTCTGATGTTAGTGTCGCCCTGTCTGGCAAGCTCGAGCGCAATGGAGCAGCCCCATGTCCCCGCACCGATGATCAAAACGTTACAGTCAGGGTGTGAAGCCATGTTGGTGAAGCAGAGATAGTCTGCATTTCGGCTGGCGGTGTGGGTTCCACAGACCAAGTCCACCTCCCTCGTTTGGCGCTCACCAACTCAATCAACTACTTTCAAATTTAAGATCAGACCATCAGTTGAGGCCTGCATGGTGCTAGAAGACCACCGAAGGAAGCGAAGCGTGAGCGCGCGCGTCATGGAAAACACGCCATCCTAAAGGGGACTAGCCAGTCCATCTTTCGCCGCGGAAGTCTCGAGGTATGGCGGGCAGATGGCAATTGCGCCCGGCAACCCTCAGCAGCCGTCTTGATGATTCGCATACGCCCATCGTTCCCGCGCCTGAGAACACGAATACATAATAATGGTGCACGATGGTTTACCAACAGTGCAACGCACTGCGCGCCCCGTGTTGGGTCTAAGAATCACTGGACTGCGGAGAAGTTGAGAACGACAACAAAGTACCCGCTGACGCTTGAATTGTTGGACAAGGCTCATCCGGAGTCTGAAGAGGCAGAAGAGCGGCGCAGAAACCGAGGGCATGCTCGAGCCAAGAAGAAGAAGACGACGACCAATCGCTACACGAGGCCACAGATTGTAAGTCCAGACCTATGTGGTACGTCGTATCCGAAGCAAGAGGTATTTGAACCAACAAGTGTACTGACAAGACGACTTTACAGATGATGTCTTGAAGTTTTACGGCAAAAGCCTCGAAGTACACAAAGGATGCGACGTTCTCGATATCAACCCGGGTGCCGGGCTATGGTCGCAGAAGCTGCACGCCTTCCTCCAGCCACGCAGCCATGTGCTGATGGAGCCAAGCCCCGAGCGATACGGTTCTTTCCTCGATCCACTTCTCAATGCGC
The DNA here is from genome assembly GCA_028584115.1 of Stagonosporopsis vannaccii. Lineage (NCBI taxonomy): Eukaryota > Fungi > Ascomycota > Dothideomycetes > Pleosporales > Didymellaceae > Stagonosporopsis > Stagonosporopsis vannaccii. The sequence goes on along the minus strand of VWXS01000131.1, from coordinate 47,592 downwards.
CCGGATCGAGATTCAAGCTCGTGTCGAAGGACACTAATGAGTTGGAGTCTTATACGCAGATGCTGGATGAGGGCGTATTTCCCACGCAGACTCGCGTCGATCCCCATGACAACAGCGGGCAAGAATTGAACACGAGTCTTCTAGTGACTGGAATGCTGGTATGGGATCCAACCCTGCCGGGCTTGGGATTTGACTCGATGGCGAAGCAGCTGTACAACCTATTCTCGTCAGCAGTCCGCACAAACGACCTTTTCCATGCGTATGGACGTGTACGGACCCTGTTCTGGGTGGGAGCAGATGATTTTAGACCGATCATTGCCGAGTCGATCGGGAAGTTTGACAAGAATAACTGTCTGTTGGAATTGACCCAGCAAATGGAAATGATAGTGAATGCACCACGGACAGAACGCAAAGTTGCAAGGGGTGCTTCTGGTCGCGATGTTCACTACGAAGTTGAGAGTACTGTCCGGGCAATTCAAAGTGCGCGAGAGAGTGGTATGGCATTGTTCGCCGATCGCGAGGACCACATGTACAAGGTTGCCGCTGAGATTGAGAAGATATCCAAGGGCTCCGGTAGGAGCAACTTAACATGGATGCACGAGTATCTCCTCGAACGTAACCGTAAAGGCGACACTACTGTCGGACTTCTAAACACTTCCACGTTGCAACACTTGGAACATTTATTGGAACTGCAGAAGAAATACCCTGATGTGGACTTCGAAGCAATGGGAAACGCGAGAGACTCGAAGACGAAACGCACAAAGAATTTCTGGAAAGGAAGAGAGGATCACCCAGCTCGTGAAGAAGCCCACGGTTTCTCTCTAATCAAGTCTGCTGATCGTGCCCGGATTGCCAAGAAAGAACAAATGGAATCCATCGCCGACGTTGGCGACGAACTGTATCAGACCGAGTGCCGGGCATTGCGCGCGCAGGACGGGACAAAAGAAAAGGAGGAATTGATGCAACGTATTACTGAATTGGACGCTCAATGGGACAAACTCAACAGCAGCGTACCTACAGTCTATCGAGCCGTGCCTGCAAATGTCATTGACGACCGCATTTGCTTGCGTACTCCGCCTCGCCCACGCATTCAGTGGGACCGACGCCCCTTCGAGCCACTTACCATGTTCCCAGAGGAATCTTGGCCCCCCAATCGACTTGCCCTCATCTCCTCGACTCCCCACCCACGACCTGCTGGTCAGACAGTGGACTTCTACGAGTGGGCGCATGACTTTGTATACGCACTCCTCGACCTGCCGTCAGAGTCGCTGCCAGAAGCTCTGGACAAGATGCAACACGGACTCAGCCAGATCATCGAGAGTTGCCCGAGTTTGACAAATCCAGACAAGGGCGGCAGGTTGCTGATGAAGCATTTGAGAGTCAGGATGTTGACGGGCGAGATGATTGATGAGCTGGTTGCAGCCTATCGCGACTGGCCGTTCAAAGAGCCAGGGAGTGACCACAACAGGTACTTTAGATGGAAAAAGGCAGCAAAGGGCAAGAAGAGCGTCGTGTGAACAGCAGTGTAGGCTAAGTGTATGATAAGTGTTGAGTATATTGAACTACAGGCCGTTCCAACTTCAGCATTACACAGTACCATGAAAGGCTATAGCAAGAATAGCCCACGTTTTTCAGACCCCGTTCAAATTCTACGCAACAAACAACGCACCAACCACCACAGAAACCACCATCCCCACCTCCGGCACCGCTCTTCTTCTTCTTCTTCTTCTTCTCCTCCTCCTCCTCCTCCTCCTCCCACGGCGTCTTGTCCCCCATACCTCTACTCCCTGCCTGCGTCGCATTTGGCGTCACACACACAAATTCGACATCCCCCTGGCTTCCTCCGCCGGACTCCTCCTCAATCGAAATTACAACAGCATACGGTGTCGAATGCACAACGCTCAGATCGTACGCCATATCGGCGTAACAGTCCCATTGCTCGGCCGGCGGGGCGGCGAAGGGCGACAACGACGCGCCGATGGAGTGAGTGACGTAGCCTGGCGGCAGGGTAACACCGGGGAGAGAGGGAGGGTTGCATGTTGAGTTTGAGATGTTGCGGCAGGCTTAGACAGAGACCAGTCAGTTACATCGTTCTTGTTGATGCCAGAGGCGGGATCAAAGTCATGCTTGGACCAACAGCCACGGAAAAAAAGGAAGAGGGGAAGGGGGACCAGGGTTTGGCGGTGGCTGCCCGCATTAAACTTCAAGCAACTGGATGGAGCAGGATTGATTCCAGGATTACCAAACTCAGAGGGCTCTATCGGCTGTCTCGCTGTGCTCCACGTTTACATGTCCTTTCGGCCGCCTTCGCCCCAGCTCATACCGTAGCTCTTCACTCTACTCCAGTAAAAGGCTCTGTCATTCTTCAGGCCGAATTCGCCCCAATCGTCCGTCAAGCGGTTGTAGCTCCAATAGCCCTGCCAGGTCAACTTGTTGTTCTTAGTGTGGCGGCCTGCACTGCTCAAACTCAACATCATCTTGTTGAAATACTTGGGCGTTGCGCCAGCGGTTTCGATGATCAGTGTACCTTCCTTCTCACCGTCTACGATGCCAGGTATTTCGGGCCCGCTGAGTCGCCAGCGGCCCAATAACGCATCCTTCATCGGGGCGGATGGCAGATTACCATGGTTTCTGTGCATATGCTCAATATAGAGATAAGGAACTACATCTGCTGGTTCGGACGTGGTGAGGAGCGAGATGCAAGTGCCGTCGCGGTGGAAGCGGAGGTAACGATAGTACGTGACGATGTGAATGGGTGAGCCCCAAGTCAGACTCATTGTGCTGGCTGCACCAGAGCGCTGATAGTTGACTGTACTGATGTAACAGCCGTTGAAACGGATGCGAGGGCGCCGATAGAATAGAGTGCGGTAAGTGGGATAGGGCGATGGAACGAGCATTTGCGTGATAGCTTCCCCAGATGGCGGGGTAGGAGAGGTATCTTCCTCATCGGAACCGTCGCCCAGAACAAAGCCGCCTTCATCGTCATCACCCAGTGGTCGGCCGTCGATCTGGCATGTGTAAGAGTAGTGCATGGCTGCGAAACCGTACTCGTTGCCCAGCACTAGTCGCTTCCAGACTTGGTCCTCGGTGTTGACAAGATACGCGAGGCGCTTGCAAACTTGCGCCAGGCGAACAAATGCTGCAAGGTCCTGCACAGCAAGGTGCTCGAGAATCTGGACAAGAATTTCTTCTGGAAGAGAGGCGATGGGACATGGTGGGGCTGGAGAAAGGTCTGTTGGCGGTGACTCCCCTGAGATTGACAAAGTAGAGAATTCGGTAAGCAGCGTCTGCAGTGAAGGAGAGAGACCATGTAGGGAGTGATGAGCGGTACTGGGCACCGTTGCCGGCGCGTTGTTGGGATTCTCATGAGGTTTAGGTGCTTTTGCAGAAACATTTGGCTCTTGTGGTTGAAGCTTTGGCCTATTCTTGAAGAAAGACGGGGGAAAGTGCTTGGCTTTGTACTTCTCATGCACACTATCGTCCAGCTAAGTTGTGTAAGCTCAGCGTTGCATAGCTCGTAGATAGTACTCACCTTGAAGGCCTTCCTGTACAGCCTCACGCTGTCACCCAGATTTCCTTGGGTTTCACGCTCTACAGCTTTCTCATAATGATCTAAAGCGGTCTTCGGTTCCTTGCTTGCAGAAGCGATGGCAGCAGATTGAGCAATGGTTTCATCCAGCCTCCGACCATGCTGCTTCTCGCCCAAGTCTTGATGTGCATAGGGAATGACTTCATCTGTCTCTTCTACACTGCGCTGGCGTGCATGTGAGTGGGATGCTGCGTCCGGCGCAGGTCCCTTGGGTGCGTGGGGCTTGTTGGCCGATGGAGCTGCAGTCCTCGCTGGCGCTGCAGATGCTACTGGCGCCTTGCCCTTGGCCCGGGCCGAGACTTCCTCCCTCCATCTCTGACGGAAAGACTCGAGTTCAGCCTCAGCGCTCGTGGGCTCGTTCTGAGGGTCCATGGTCTCAGTGTCCAAATGTGGCGTGCCGCGTCTAAGCGGGCAATCCGATGTCGCTGGGTCCACGTGCAGGGAAAGTGGATATTACACAGTGTGGCGATGTCAAAGAGTCTAATGAGAATACATATCTACAAGGCGTGTAAAGTTCTGTCTAGATGGGTGCTGCGCGGCAGATCAGCAATACATATTGTGAAGGTGGAATCACAGCCCTTGGGCGATGACGAGCGCAAAAGGGCGCCACAGACGCGTTCTCGATGCGAGTGCATCTGATAGGCCTCCCGCGCAGCCCCACTCTGCGAGTACTCCGGTTGGTCCGATTCCGGTTGACATATTTTTGAGCCGGCAAGCTTGAGCTAGAACCATCTGCATCCACTCGCCGCCTTCACGCAAAGCGTCACCACTCATCACCGCCCGGGGAGAATGAACACGTCCGTCCTTCTGCGCTCTTGCGACCCTCACCACACACCTCGCTTCGAGTCGAGGTAACACAGCCATCCACTGCGCTCAGCTGCAGAAATGGCGACCGCCACCCAGCGGGCCGAGGATGTGGACGTCATCAAAGGCGCCGACGAGGTGTCGCTCTCACAGAAGATGCTCTCGGCCGTGTCTGGGAGTATCTTGACATCGCTGCTCGGTACGTCAATCTTCTGCTCGCCTCTCGTCGATTGCACAGCATCAACGAGCCGCGACCGCCACCGTGTTTGCCGCCGCGTCTTCATGGACCCTCCACTGACGTCAAACAGTCACACCCCTTGATGTCGTCCGCGTCCGTCTACAATCACAAGAAACCCCACAAAAAGCGTCTTCGCATACCCCGCGTGGATTTAACGGTTCCACGCTCACACAGTTCCGCGACATGCCACCGAACATTGGAATCTCGGCTTGCTGCAGAGAGGTCTTCTGGATGAACAACAAGGCACCCTTTTGCGTCGCCGGCCCGACCATGTCGTCGATAAATCCGGCAGACTTGAATTGCGCCGTGGAAGAAGTCGAGCGGAGGACCATCAACAGCACTTGGGACGGACTGCGAAAGATTGCACAGCATGAAGGGCCAAGGACACTATGGCGAGGATTGTCACCGACTCTGGTCATGGCAGTACCGGCGAACGTAATTTACTTTGCGGGCTACGACTGGTTGCGCACAGCACAGGCGTCGCCCTTCCGCTCGACCGTACCGGACGCATACATACCACTGGTGGCAGGTGCAACAGCGCGCACATTGGCCGCTATCACCGTGAGCCCGATTGAGATGTTCAGGACAAGGATGCAAGCCGCAAACCACACAGCCACCGCAGCAGGCCACTTCCGCGAGACAATGGACGGCCTTAAGGAGATGGTGGGCTCCCAAGGCATTCTGAGCCTTTGGCGCGGTCTCACTCTCACTTTATGGCGTGACGTTCCCTTCTCTGCTATCTACTGGTGGGGATATGAAGCTACTCGGAACGCACTCACTGACGCACGGGGTCGAGTTGAGGCCAGGAATGATGGTTTCGAATTCCGCATGGGTCGTGGCGAGGAGAGGATTCAGCGGCGCAGCCGTTCCAGGAGTCGAGAAAACCCCAGAGATACCATCGTCGACAGTTTCCTCGCTGGTGCTGCCTCGGGTGGAGTTGCGGCTTTTGTCACCACACCCTTCGATGTTGGCAAGACACGACAACAGGTTGTACGACACGCAACAAAGGCCGCCAAAGACGCCGCAGACGCCATGAGACCAGAGGATCAGTCCATGCCTCGCTTCCTCATGCACATTTACAAAGAGCAAGGGGTGTCCGGGCTTTTCAAAGGATGGGCCGCCCGATCTCTAAAGATTGCACCTGCATGTGCAATCATGATCAGCTGCTACGAACTGGGCAAGAAGATCTTCAACGATGCTAACGAGCGCAAGCATCTGCAAAGATCATAAGATGGCCACTTTCTGGCAGAAACTTTACACGTATTTGTATGAGGCATTGCCTCTATTTGGTTTGGGAGGACGACCATCACATTTTGCACGGCGATGCCATAGCATATCCACGGCGTTATTGGCGAGTTGGGCAAGGAGCGGCCTACGACATTGCATGTATTGATACCAGCGCTCTGTATATATTAGCGCATGTATTATAGTGGCTAAAAGCATCGCACATAATTGTACTATTCACTCTCACGTTAACATTCCTGCTTGTAATCTTTCACTTTTCAATATGCAGTGCCTTCATATAGTCTGCTGGGGTAAGCAGCTCCGTGTGTTCCACGACCTCATTCGCGCTAGTGATGATAGATAGTCCGGCGCGGCAGAGCAGCTATCAAGAAACAATCGCGTCAACAGCACGCGCAATCAATTACCCCACACCTCCAACTTTGTCCACGCCAATTGATCGCAATGCTTGACGTTGAAGATTTCGATGCCGTCTTTCAAGGCCTGAATTACACAGACGGCCTGGTGCAGCAGATCCAAGAGTACCAGAATGCGCTTGGCGGCCAAACATTCTTTGAGCGACTGCTAGACCTCCTCAAGATCAAGGGCATGTGTTGTGAGGACAATGAGTGTTTCTATGTATTAACCAAATTCAGGGCGCAAAGCTTATCCTCCAAAGACGCCACAACAACTGCACGACCTCCACCAGCGCATCGTCTCATCCGAAACCACACTGCACAACAAGCACTGCTTGATCTTCTACTTGCTAAAGGACTTGTCGCCACAGCATCATGCAGATGACGAGCTCGCGACATCGTTTGCCCGTCATGTACACCTCGAGAAGCGCTTTTGGACCTTCATCGAAGGGCTTTGGGCTCTCGACCGCCTCGAATTTGCAACCGCCGTCGGCAACCTTACACATCCCAGCATTATACCAACTTTCCCAGACGAGATCATGTTCACTCTGCTTAAATGTAGGGAGAAGCTGAACAGGGTGAACGTACAGAAGGGCGAGCAGGATGAGGTGCTCCCGTTAGCATACTACAACTGCGTCAAGCCACCACTCGAAGACCAGAAGGTCAGGGATGAGTTTGCAAGGTATCTCTCGGCTCGCAACGTTACCGAGACATATTACTGGATTCACACCCGCCCCGACCATGAGCAGAAGCCACTCCTCGAGATCCTCCTCGAACAGACCCTGGAGAAGAGCGTGTGGAACAACGGCATGGGCGAGGAGGTATACACACGGGAAGACAAGGCCATGGAGTTGGTCAGCTTGCCATTCAGCAGCGAAGAAGAGACTTTCATCGAGGATTTCCTCATCAAGGGCAGGGGCAGAACGTTCCGCAACGCAGAGGATACCATTATGATGCGTAGAATCGCTATGGGCAGGCTGACAGACGTGGCTGCAGATCAGAGCACACGGGGTCAGAGGTTGGGTGGAGTGGACTGGGATTCGCTGAAGGGTGGAGTCAAGAGAGGTCTCGGGCCACGGCGCGACGAGGACGGCTTTGTGTTTTGAGGCTCTACGCCGCGCAGCAATGGAGGGAATGGTTTGCATAGCGAAGGCGTTCGGCAAGTAATTGTCTCTCACACACTTTGAGGCAGTCAATCTAGGTCTGCACAGTTTTGGCATCTCTCCTTACTCCAAGCATCTGTGCAATTGTGGACTCACCCTCTCGTGCCGTTGCGCACCTTCCTATACCTGGGCCTGCCAACAATCTGCGGCGCTAAGGCCAGCGCTTGCGTATAATCGTATCCTTCGCATTCACAGCCATTCTCTTCTCTTGGACGCTAGAACTGGAACCCTTCTCGGAGCCATCCCAGCAAGCAATGGCATCACCATCTCCGTCTTCAACGCCAGTCTCTGCGAGCAGTAGCACCAACTTCCTTTGCGAGTGAAACGAGACTGCCTCAGAGCTCGACCTCGCCCCGAACAAGGACTCAACCATCTTGATCTTCATACATGATACCTTTGATCACTGAACCAAGCCCCAGCCCCGCAACCGACTACAATTGAGTTTTGCGAGCCCCGTCTGCATCTTGATTTGTAGGGCAAACTATCATCCGGACGCAGGGACTTGCAGACCCATGGATCGGAGAAGAGGGCGTCCCTCGCCCTCGAACGGTTCAGGGCAACATCACTTGCTACGACATCCGCTTGTCTCTGTGAGAACACAGTTGTCAGCCTCTCGAGTCCATTTTCCTCGCTCCCACACCTTCAACACACCTGTCCAAGAGTTTGACTCTAGAAGTAATATGCAGCCCAAGATGCTCTACCACCTTCCTCCTGAACTCCTTATATACATCACCGACGACATCAGCGAGACCACCACCCTCCTCGCCCTCGCACAAACTCACCGCTGCTTCCGTTCCATAGTCCGCGAACGCCTCCTCCGCAATGCAAGCATTCCACTCCGCAGCATACCTCACTTCATTGCACTGATCTCTCGCCACCCAATGTGGGCTCATTCAATCACGATCATCGAACTACGTGATGATACACCCGAACATAAATCGATCCTATACAGCACGCCCGCCATGACGGCGTGTAAGAAGCTCCTCTCATCGAAACCGCAGGGGCACGCAAGGGCAGCATGGGAGTTCGCATTACAGATCTACCACGCGTCACCTGTTCTGTGGACTGCTATGCTTTTCCTCGCCCTGCCGTGCGCGCGAGCCCTACGTATAAAGCCACAAAGCAACGAGATGCCAATTGCGTACAAGTTTGTCCTGCAGCGTTATATGCGCACTTGCTCGCAATCGGAGTTCCTATCGCGCCTCTACGCGCGTAGTCACTCGCATCCGGATCTGCTCTCACGCCTAGAAACATATGTATTGAAGCGCGTGTGCGTGCTAGATGTCCACGCGCCCCACGAGCTATACGATCCCATCTCCGTCTCCCACCTCCCTAACCTGCACACGCTTGCCGTCGACGGCGCATGTCTGCGTCCTCACACGCTGCAAGGGATTGGAACTCATCAAGTCGCTGTGCTCGATGCCACGCGCCAACCCGGTAGCCTACCCGCACGTCTCAAGATGCTGCTTGTGCGTGGCGACGTGGAAACTATGCCCTGGGCGTGGCTGAAGGAACTGCAGTGGTATCAGAGTCGTGACCGGATCGAGCGAGCTGCCTTTGTGGACCTTGGGGTGCGGCTGTACTTTAGCATGTCGTTCCGGGCTGTGGAGGAGCGTGTGTTTCGACAACCCAGGCCCGAGGCATTTGGGGACATTGATGTAGGGATGTTGCTGGCGACGTGGTTCATCATAGGTGCTGATGTTCAGACGTTGTTTCAGGCCGAAGATGACGGGGCTGCGGGTGGAAAAATAGAATTCTACGAGCAGAACCTGTTATTCGGGTCGAAGGCCGAGGCCATGGGGAGGGAGGCGATGCGTAAGGAGCTGCTGTAAATGGTTGAGGAGAGGAAAGGGAAGTGTTCTGCGTGAACATTTTATGATGTGATAGGAATTGCATGGAGGATATCTAAGCCCAAGCCCAACCGGAACGCCTCGCCAAAGTCGCTTTAAAACAAAAGACAATCTTCTCCTTCTTTCATCATGCACCCATCGGCTTCTTCGCAACCGGCCTGATCCAACTGACCGCCACATTGATGCCAATGATAATAGCGCCAATGATATACAACACCCTCCCGTACTCCTTACCGTTGTAGCGAAAGATGATAGCAAACACAATGCCACCGAGATTCCCCATCGCGCCGGTAAAGCCAGAGACAACCCCATTGGCATGCGGATGCACATGCGGTACAAGACCGAAATCCGCCCCGTTTCCGCCTTCCAGAAACACGGCCAGCCCAGCCACGAGCCCCATCATGGTCGCAACATCCCTTGGATCCAGCACCCCAATCACAATGAGGAACACACCCGTCAGCAGCCCGTACACATGCACAACCGCCTTCTTCGCCCACACACTCTCCCCCATCTTCCGGTACGCAAAATCAGACACCCACCCGCCCAGCGGGCGCGCTACCCCGTTCATCAGCCCGAACATGGCTGCCCAGTTCCCTGATGCTTGCAGCCCCATGGACGGGAAGTTGTGCATGTAGTAGTTCCCCAAGATGCTGTTGATGCTCAGCTCCGCGCCGAAGGTGCAGAAGTAGCAGGCAGCGGGGACGAGGGTATGAGGTGAGAACATGGTGGTGAAGATGCTGTTCAGCGATGGCTTCTGGATGATTTCCGTAGTGGCGGTCGTGTCTGCGGAGGTTTGTTAGTTGGGTTACATTGTGTTGTGTTGCGTTATGTGTGGGGGTTTGACAGGGGAGACGTACACATTTGTGCATCGGTTTGCTGGGCTTCGTTGTCTTTCCAGCCGTGCTTCTTGTCTGAGTCGCTCGTGGGGGAGACAGCGCGGCCTTTTTCTATGTCGGCGGTGCTGCCGAGGCGGCTGGACATGGGACTGGGTTTGGGGATGTCTTGTAGGTCGCCTTTAATATCGACGACGGCGCCTTCGTGTGTGGCTTTGGCGCTGTGGAGGACGTCGTGGCGTCGAAGGCTTTCTTCTGCTGCAGCGTGTCGCTCGTTCCATTTCCCTGTCGGCGTGTCTTCACATAGCAGCACGAGGCAGATGGCGACGAAGACGATTAGGATCCCGGGTACGATGAAAGATACCCGCCACGCCTTGTGGCTTGGTAGCCCGTCACTGACGAGCGCCTTGTACACCGCTGGCATGACGAAGTACGTGATGCCGCCACCCAAGTTACCTAGGCCGCCTGCTAGAGCGTTTGCGGTACCAACGACGTTCTTATCGAAGAAACCTGTCGTCCATACCTGGCATGGCACGAAACTCCCGCCAAGGATACCAATAAAGAAACGCAGAGCGTAGAGTCCAGAAGCATTGTATACTGTGCCAGCAAGGAAGGTCGGTACAGCGCCCGCCAGCAGGCAGCCTGCAAACGTGAGGCGCGGACCGAAGTGGTCACAGCAGGGTCCCGCAATGAGACGCACGATGAGTGTGGCGGTCAGTGCGATGATGTTGCTGTTTGCTACCTCATACTGCTCCATATGGATATCACCCGCAATGACGTCTGCCAGGAGGGGCGGGAAAGCTGGAGACTGGTCAGTCAACGCTTATCTTAGGGCTGAAGAAGCTGGGGTGCAGATGTGCAAGAAGGATGCTTGATGTATGCCAGATAAGGGACATGCATGATGATGTGATGTCTGAGGGCGAGCGTAAACGTACCATACCATGACCAGAAGGCAATCATGAAGCCAAACCAGGAGAAGAAGAATGTGCGGCCATAGGTTGTGGAGATGGGGTTGAGGAAGGGGATGGAGCGGGCTTTCTGGTTGATGGGGTTGACTTCCGGCGCACGCCAGAGGAGCGAGATGGTATCCATTGTGGTAGTGCTCTGTCCAGAACGAATGTATTCACAGCACTGTGTTCAACCGTGGTATCCAAGACCGTACTAGGTCAGATGGGAGAACGGACCGGAATGATTGAAAAAGGTCCAGCTTATTGAAGACAGCACAACCGCTTCCCAAAGATATATGTACACAGCACCAAAGCCACTGACCTCAGGCAGCATTTCAAGCATCTCCGCGAGATAAAGTAGCATAGCGATGGCGTTTCTCCGTGGGCAAGATCGTCCCCATATTTCCCATCCGCTTTCCCTAGACACCCGTGGCTCGGGAACCCACAAAGATACGGGTCAGTCAACGCACTGACAGATCTCCCGCTGCGAGAGCCATGACCAGTGCGCCCAAGCCCATGGCTGCGACAAGGAAGCCAAGTTCAAGAAGCTACTGGTGGCCGTTGAGCGAATGCTTGACCCAGCCAGACCGCAGCCACACCTTCATCCTGCGTCTCTGCGCAGTGATGCTGCCGTGGAAGATAAGGCGCAGTGACAAAATAGGCATGTTGTCTGACTGACTGGGATGGGCCATTGGGCAGAACCGCAAACGGGTACTGCTGATCGCAGGCCAGTCCTTATCTTGCGGTCCCGATGGTGCAGTAGTTTCTGTGGGCCTTATCAGCAGTCGACAGTGAAACATATGAGTGTGGGATGGCGGTGATATAACTACTACACAAGCACTGATTCGCTTGTCTTTCCGCAGTGTGTTTGGCCGAGTGCTGGATCGCAATAAGACACAAAGACAGCGAGCGCACATTGCTACCATGAGCTGAGAGTTGTCTCAGTCGAGACTGTATCTGCCACCGCCTTTGGATTCTAAGTGTTTCCTCACAGTACGTCTTGGGATAGGTTTAGATCGCGCATAAGCCAGTCGAAGCAAACGCCTCATTGCTTAGCAAAGCCATGACAACCATATCATGGTGGCGAGCATGTTCGTATCTATTCACGGTACGATGTAGTGTAGATTCCGGACACACGTCGCTCTTATCTGAGTTGTAGCGGCCAGAAACGACCAATGAAACTTCCCGCGGAGATGCATGATTCACATCACGTGATCAAGAGTCAGACCTATAACTCGTGGACTTCCCTCCTAATGTGTATGCCAATGCATAGAAATACATAGTCGCGCAGAAGAACATATTTTCGGGGGGTTAACTCTTTCGTATTTGGAATTTTAACAAGCCGTGTCCAGTCTTCTTGTGGTTGAATCGTCGTGTGTTAAGCGGTCAGCAAGCAAATCTTCAAGAGCTCGCCTACCAATTGTCAATCGACACAACAACATCCAACGCAAGCCTGCAAATCATGATATAGGGTATCTTAACAAAACTGACCCATGGAACGCCGGTGATAAGAAAGCACGAAGCCACCGCAAGTATGTACTCCAAAAAGGGAGCATGTGCTAAAGCTCGTCGTCATCGTTGTAGCTGTGGTCCTCAGTCGGCCAGTGATCCGGCTTTGGCACCCGTGATGGCGGTTCCCCAACATTTGGTTTCCTTCCGTAGACGACGTAGCTAAAATCCATCAGTGATGAGCACGTGTTGTTAGTATGGCCAGACTTACACCTTGAAGTATGCATGTACTGACTTGTCCGTCAACGCACTGTGTACGCGGGCGAGCTTGACTCGGATCTCAGGCTCTGTCCATCCCCAGGCTCGGTTGAAGTAGTTGGCGGACCAGCCGTACAAGCCACTCTGCACGTTCCCCATCATGAATTTGCCAAGCATCTTCATTCTGGGATCTTTTGCCCACTCATTGATCGCAATGCGAAAAACCTCCTCCCTGACATCTACAAAGCCAGCCTGCTCGTACCACTTCTTGAGCTTGTTGGCAATGCGAAGCGGTATGCCTAGAATGTCCTGAGCGGCTTCATTTTGATCTCGGGACCACTCCAGCATTGGCCAAGTGGATGGCATGGTACCATCGTCGCAGTAAACCTTGCTGTCGAGTTCTTGGGATTCCATCCAGCCTCCGGGTTCGAGATTGTTGTAACTCTTTTGTATGATCTCTCGGAAGTCGTGAAATATGCCCAGCGACATGCGCGTGTGAATATAGTCATATGTGTGACCGTTGGCGAGCCCCCACCAAATCTTATCTCTAATATCGTCGATATTGAAGAACAAATTGTGGGGTGAACTGTCAAAGGTCAGCTCAGCATATGGACATGGCAGAAGTCCTTTTGGAAATTTACTCTTTGATCATGTGCTTGGGCGGAGCTGTGAGATCAATACCCTCGACCTTTGATGATGTCAGAAACGTGTCCTCGAGCGACTCTAGATACCCACCCGGCTTTTTGGAAATTCCTTGGCTGGGTCTTGTCAGCTGCGAGTAATGAGAAAATTCAACTTGACTAACCCATTTCGCGGCACCAATGCCCTGTTCCACAACCAATATCCAGGATTCTTTTAGGCCGTTTCTGCGGTAGGCGATTGATCGGGGCGAACCAGTTTCGATCGTCGAGGAGCACCCTTAGAAGAATGTGTTGCCATTTTAGCCGATTGTACTCGGGCTGCGGATACGAGATCAACATGTGCCACAGGAGAAGACGATTCATAATACCTCGTCGTTTGGGAAGGGATACGCTAGAAAACGGTCAGACAATTGATCGTGTGTTCTCTTCTGAGTGTGCGCCTACCTCCAGCTTTCCACTTCTGATATGTTCGGCCGAATTCGTGCAGGACGTCTTGTACGGACGGCGTGAGGCTCTGTGTTTCCCTAGTCGACGTGAGTGCAGGCGGCAGCGACAGGGCAACTGCAGGCGTACGCTTCGAAGTCTTCCGAGGTGAGAGAGCGACTGTCAGGCTATGCGAAGGATCCGGTTAGCTGAGCTCGAGTCGTGGGGCGCGCGGGGGAGCGAATCAGCATACATCAGCTTCAATGGGCTGGTCTGTCCGGTCGGTGTGGTCCGTCAGGTCGGTGAGCTGGGTGAGGACGGTCGCAGCGGACAGCGGGCGCGGGCGCTGCATGGGGGCCATCATATTGTCGTGCTGGTCCTTCACAGCGGATTGCGTCGAAAGAATCGAGTAGGAGGCGATTCCCAGCTGAGTGGGAAGACGTCCCAGGCCTGGGTCTTCGGAGACGGGACCGGGGCTGGGCGGCGCTAGGACGCGGTTGGGTGGGCCAGACCCCGCAGTGTCGCCCGCGTTGACCGCCTCTGAGCCAGCAGCTCACCTCGAGACAACGTCGTGTCTGGCACGCATCGAATCAGGCGGCGGTGTCGCTCTCCATGTGCGTCCGACCGCGTCTGTGGCTGCTGAGCACCCGATGAAGCGGATGCGACATCGCCAAAGCCCTGGGTTGCTGTCTGTCTGACACGTCGCCCGGCGGGTCGGCCTGCCCCATGGCATGCATACGACGTAAGTCTAGCCATGCTGCCGTTGCTCTCTGACAGCTGCTGGGCCTGAGCCGAGCGTGGCCGTGGCGATCTGCCGCAACTAGGCTCTGCGAGGCGCTGAAGCATGACCATGGCCATGGCTTCTTGTCAATCTGAGGCTTGATTGTGTCTTGAAGTGCTACATGGCTGCGTGCAAGAGCGATGCTGGTTAGCTCGCGGTACCGTCGCCGCGGTCGTGGTGATGAGTCTGTCTCGTCCTGCATGAATGGGATCCGAACGAAGGGGCTGCGTTGTCAGTGGCTGACGGAGATTCGACCCAACGCCTACCTTCCTTCATCGTATTCACTAGCCATCGTCTATGGAAAGATACTTTACGTCTTCACCATGAGCAAAATCTGCGCTGCAACGTCGCTTAAAGCAGAATCAGAGTTGAATTAGACGCGGATTATGTACAAGATGGTGGTTGTCGCGCCTAGTGCGCAGGTATCAAGAAGACATAACAAAACAAAACAAACAAGACATCGCGGAAGGACAAACAGACACTGCATCATCCGAACGTATCGTCACCATCGCTCGAAACCCAGTCGGCACAAAGCTATCCCATCGCCTCCTCCAGTTCATATCGCATAAAGACATAAAACATAACCTTGCACAAACAAACTAAGACAAGCAAGCACCTACTCAAGAACGGTCTGCGTAACTTAGGAAAGTTCCATTCGAGGTCCCGGGCGTTCCTGTACCTTTGGGAAACTCGCCAGGCACGTGCAGGTCAGACACACTAATGTCCGTGTTGGTCCTGTTCACGCCGGGGAATGCCTGTTCCTCGGCCGTTTCGACCAGCTCAATGGGTACGGGTCCACCGTTGACAGTCTGACCGGAGGTGGGGAATGGAAACGCTCCCTTCTCGGCCGTTTCAACCAGTGCCACGGGTACGACCCCGCCGTTCACCGTCTGACCTGAGGTAGTGGCGGGAACTGCCTCATTATCCCCTAAAAAAGGCGAGCCGTTGTTGTTTGCAGTAGGTGTTGCAATGCCGCTGTCCAAACCACGTCCACCATTGTGGGCAATAATAGTGGCCGGGTGCACTTGTGCTGGTGCGCTGCTTGTGGTGTTGTCATACTGAGGCTGTGCTTGTGTTCCGCCCATACCGTCGTCTACAGGGTACAGTGGTTGAGCTTGCGTGCCACCAGTCCCGTCATCAATGGGCACACCGCGCTGATCGACTTGAGGAGACTGGTTTTGTTGGTCTGTTCCTTGAGATTGCAATGCTTGCTCTTCCTCCTTGTTCTGGTGATGACGGTACACTTCACCTGCGAGCGCGCCAGCGGCTACACCGCCAGCGGCTGGTCCCATCCATCCGCCATAGTTGCTGTCATGACGTTCGATGGAAGATCCTCCTGTTGGCTGAGCAGCGTAAGGTTGAGAGCGGTTTGTGTACGGACCAACATAAGACAAGTCGCGTTGCGGTTGGTGCTGGCTTGGTATAGCGTCGTAGTTAGATGTGTACGGATCCGAATATATGTTGTCTTGATACTGAGGTTGGTGTGTAGGTTGTGCGTTCATGTACGAGGATTCCTGGTATTGCTGGGCAGGCTGAGAGTTCGCGCCTGTTTGCGATGTCGACTGCGCAAAGTACATTGGGTGGGTGTCATGCTGTAGAGGTCCTCCCGAGGCCGTGTTTACATCATGTCCGAAGTCCGAGCTACCACTAGAAGGTGAGAGAGGTTCATTTAAGTGACGGTTGACTGCAAGATCCGAAGGGAATCGCCCACCTGGAGAAGGTCTAGTCGGTGGTTGCTCCCTCGGCTGGCTGACCATCGACTGATTCGCAGAGTACGGAACGGCATCTGCCTCGTCTTCCTCAAGGCCTCCGTCGGAGCTAGCAGAACGTGCACTGCCTGCGCTAGCGCTCCTTACGCTGGCGTGTCGGCGCACAAAAGCGTTTCGTTCTTCGCCGCTCTTCTCGGTCAGAGTCTGGATATCATCATACCAGGCATTCATAGTCTCGTAGGTTTCGGCGCGGAATACCCAGGTGTGTCCACGGTGCATTGACCCAGCCTGGCGGCCCTTGATTACAAACTTATGGGATGAGCTGCCAGGCTGAGAGCGCGAGCCAAGCTTCTGGTCTGGCAAATACAAGGACATGACTGGCGGCTGAGTGTATATTCGATCGGCTGATTTGAACTCGTGAATATGGGTCGGCGACAAAACGTACCTAGCTATGTCAGTATGGGTCATCAACGAGTGCGAATGTTGATTACCATCCGGGCGTGTAGCTCTTCAAATATTTGCTCTTCCTTTCAAGCATGCCTGCCCTGACCTCTGTAGTAGCTGGGTGATGTTTTCCTGGATACTCAATGTCTTCCAGTCTTCGCAGTGGCAGGTCTGGATTGACAAAATGAGAATCACTTCGGACAAAGCGTCCCCACTCTTGGTCTCTAGGCATAGCAATTGGGCCGCTGCGAAGCTTCTCTACAGTCGAGTACATCTCGTCTGCGTCACGCTTGAGAATGCTAGCGAGGGCGTTGTAAGCTTTCTGAATCTCACCGACGACGATGGACTCAAGCTCGCGTCCTGAATTCTCAAGGTTGAGATAGGCCTGTCTAGTCAGTGTACGTTCTCATATACGCTAAAGTTGACTCACCCTATGCAGGTAGTTCTCTTCGTCGATCTGACGCTCGACCTGACGTTCTACGCCCAAACGCACAACATATGGATCTCCCTTACCAGCAATCGCGGAAGGATCAGAGTCAACTACCGCAAGAGCCTCCTCAAGAGCTGTTACGCACTTCCTGGTGTTTTCTTTCTCTTTCTCAACGTTGTTCTTGAAATCGCCGGACAGAGATTTGATCTCTTTAATCTTCTGCGCAAGATCTGCGCGCAGTCCACTGAGCTGATTGATCACATCTGCCTCGATGTCCCTGGCCTTGTTGGCCTCAACAATTGCCTGCTTGTGGAAATCGCGAAGGAAGCGGTTCGCATCGTTCAAGCCGCCGTCGCTGAGCAGAGACGCTGGCGCATTAGTGTTGTTGATTACGTTGGATACTTTGAGCAGCGACTTGGCGCGGTGCTCATAGGACGACGATACTTCTCGGAAGTAGGTGATTAGGTCCTTAAGAAACTTGCGCCATGCTGTATATTGTCAGTGAATGTCGCAAATGCATTCCGCGTGCTACGTACTCTGAAACCTGTCGGCAAGAATATCAGTAGGAGAGCCCTTGGTAGGGACAGGTGTGTAGAAAACGCTGTCTTCACGGTCATATCCATGTTCCTGGTCATCGATGGTCACGCCACGAATGCTACCAGCGTGCATGCTCTTCCTGCTTCCGCTTCGCTTCAAGCTACTAGCCCTCTTTACGGAGCCCTTTTTCTTGAGAGTGCCACTGCGCGAAGGCGTAGACCCTTGATTCAGTGTCGGTTCTCTCAGTGTCGACGAAGCCCTGGACGCCGAGCGCTGCGGGACATCACCGCCGTCGATCACCGAGGAGCCCCTGGTGCGCGCATCGAAGTCCTCCTCAAACCTGCCACGGCGCTCGTGCGACCCACTGCTTGTCGCAAAGTCATTCACACCAACGTTCAGGTGCGAACTGTCTCCATAGCCCCTCGAAAGGTGTGAAGGGTCGTCTACACTGGGTATGCCCGCCATCCTGGTCCCTGGTGGATCCCGGCAATCACTGGAAAGGTTATTGGCAAATGAATCTGGCAAAAATCTTAAAGAAGATATTGCAGGTTAGTCGCGTACCCTCTCTCGTCGGTCTCGGTAGTGAATCAACGACAAATTGGGGCACGATGGGGGGTTATGTGAAGTGGTGCCTGTGGTGAAAGCTGTCGCGCGCTGTGGCTGTCGATGACGTGGGGCTCGCGCTAGGACTAAAAGACCTCGGAAATGAACCTTGATGATGTTGAGGCGCAGCCGTTCGCGGACTCGCCTAATGGAGCTGGTGCTGTAGATCAGACAAGTCGTGCAGATGCACTTGGGCTGCACTGGTGTTTTGAAATATTGGGAGACGAAGTGTAAAGTTCGCTCACACAGTGGCGCAGCGTGGTTTTTTTGCTGTCGGCTCTGCGGCTTCACAAGAACCCTTCGACGCAACGATCTACGTCATACAAGTCAATCGCGCTCTGCTTGAGCTACCTTGGCGTCTATCGCGACCAGAGCCAAAAGCACCGAGGCGATGATCGTCATCGTGCATTCAGGGAACCCTTTCAGCACCACCGCTAGCCAGCGACGGCTGCTTCCGCCTGGCCAATGGCTACTTGCGCCCGTGAGGCTGCTCGTTCTCGTTCGCGCTTGATGCTGCGGCGCACTTGTAAGGGCCTTGTCACATGTGGTTTTACAGCTTGGAAACACGACACAAATTCTTGACAGCTCCGTAGCGCAGTATGGTATCCTCACGATAGCCGCTGGTCAAACATGTGGAGGCGCTTGGTGTGGAAAGATGATCAGTTGGTCTTCCCCAACACAGCAAGCTCAAGACCCATCCTCTCCCCTCCCGTCGATCGTCCCATCCGTTCCCTACCGAAATTCAGCCCAATGCCTGCTTGTGCGATCGACGGTACCCATGCAGCGCTACCTCTCTGATTGACGCCTCACGGACAGTTCAGCCCCGTATTGTGAGCCTACTGCAGCCAGTGCTGGTGACGATACCTTTTAGCGTTGTCAATTGGTATTTTGCAAGTATTTGATTCACCAATGTCATTGACGTTGACCCAACCCCACTACGGAACTGAAAATTGAGTTAGAATGCCGTGAGCCGGTGTAGCGTACCACACCACATTTCAGCATCGACGCAAGTTTTTCATAGTCACTTCTGTGTGGGAACACAAATCATGCTAATTTGATCCTAAACAGCTGGTAGTTGAGACATGAAATATCATCGAAGTATGGCAATTCGCCATTTACCATATATCCTTCAGCTCATATGTAAGAAAAACCACCTTAGACTTCGCACAGTGAAGAGTTGAGGTTTCGAATAATTCAGACCATTGCACCTGTTTTCAAGAGAGACTAATCAAGGTCAATTTCGAGAGCGATAACCATCCTGAGACGCTGGTTGACAGCGTGCACCAAGCTTTTCTGCCGCAGGAACCATAGTCATACTACATGAGCCGGACATATATTGTATACTTCGGAACCGCGTGCCGGCAGCGAGACGACACTCATCAATTCTCTATCCGGTTAAAGACAAAATTTACCCATGCCGGCACGCAACAATATGGCATTCGCCAAACACCCATCATGAAACAAGACCATTAACTGTTCGGCAGATTGTAAAGCTTGACCTTCTGCTAACTCATCTGACCCAGCTGCAGCTTACAAGCAGCAATCTATCTGCAAGCTTGGGGTGCATGTGAGCCTCCACCGTTCAGCCATGGTTCAGCCACGATTCGCCAGTATTACATTGCGCCCAGGAAACATCATATTGCAATGAGTGACGATCGCTCGCGATCTGAGTTGCGCCTCAGTCTACGGAAAAGCTGCATGATATAAGAAGCGTACACCAGACTCACAGCAATCCTCATCCATCGATCGACTGTTCCTCTTAAGCTTAATAACAGAGCCCCAAGTTTATTATCACCATCATGAAGCTCTCCCTCGCCCTCACCACGCTCCTGCCTCTCCTCGCTACTGCACACACCATCGCCCAACGTGTTCGGTAACCCCAAACCCCTACACCATCCCCACTCCTCCCGCCCAACTAACGCCTACAGCGTCAATGGCGCCGACAATGGCGAAGCAGTCGGTATCCGAACAGCAACGAGCAACTATCCCTTGCAGAATGTTAACGATGCAAACATCGCCTGCAACTTCAACTTCAAGCAGCCAGTGTCCAGCAAAGTGATTCCCGTTAAGGGGGGCGACAGGGTGGGCGTGCTATGGGGACATGTGATTGGCGGCGCGCAGTTCCCCAACGATCCCGACCAGCCGATCGCGAGTAGCCACAAGGGGCCCACGATCTTCTACATGTGCGTTGACCCCAGGGGAGGAGATGAGATGTAACATGTTGATGCTGATGGGATCCAGGGCCAAAGTCGACAACGCAGCAACCGCCTCCCCGTCGGGCCTGAAATGGTTCAAAGTCTTCGAAGACGGGCTTGACGGCTCTGGAAAATGGGGCGTTGACCGCATGATCGCGAATAACGGGTGGGTCGACTTCACACTGCCCTCCTGCATCGCGGCGGGCGACTACCTCCTGCGGGCGGAGATTATTGCGCTGCACTCTGCCAGCAAACAGGGCGAGGCCCAATTCTACGTGTAAGTACACCCCGAGATGGTGATGCGTGGCTAATGATGTGTAGGGGATGTGCTCAATTGAAGGTCTCTGGCAGTGGGACTACGGCGCCTAGTTCGACGGTCAGCTTTCCGGGCGCGTATAAGGCAACGGACCCGGGGATTTTGATTAGTATCTACAACAACCAGGGCCAGCCTACGGGTAATGGGGCTTATAAGATTCCTGGGCCGGCGGTGCTTAAGTGCTGAATGAAGGGACTGCTCAGATAGTTCAGCATACGAGTAATTTGCCAGATTCGCTCAATCGCTTTTCTGTGCTCTTCTTGAACAACGATGTCTGTTTAAAATGGTGGACGCAGGACGTCGCAGAGAATGACGCGGCTGGTGTCATTTGTAGTATTGACTGCTCTTTCATGTCTCTTGCCCGCAGCTCACATGCAGGCGCTAATGCTCTTCTTCTGACACCCTGTCCCGTATCGTACAATAGAATGACATGCTGTACACGCGGTCCCAAGATCCGTCTATCCTCTTTTTATTATCCCTATTTCTTTTTTGGCGCAGGCTTCGCTGCCGCCGGCGGTGCGCCCACTGCGGCCTTTGCTGGTGCCTTTGGTGCGTCTGTCTGCTTAGCAGCACCACCAATAATGTCCAGCAAGCTGTCGCCCTTCTTGCCCTGCATTGAGTCAGCCAAAGGCCTTAATCCATATCCTGTTGCCAAAAGCAATCTGTCTACGCACCTTCTCGCCCTCGCTGTCCCACCCTGTGCCAAACTTCGCTCGGAAAGACGCCAGTTTACCGGCCTCGTCCTCCTCAACATTCAGCAGCTTCTGGCTGCTTGGGTGCCACAGCGGGTTGTTCCTTATGTCTTTTGCGCTCTTCAGTACGGGCTGGGGGTTTGTTGTGCGTAGGGTGAAGGCAGAGCCGTCCGAGAGCTGGATCAGCTGTGTGAAGGTGTACGGCCGCTTGGGTCGGCGCAGCAGTGTCGCGTGGCGCACTTGCTGGGACTGGCGGGTGTAGGGTGCGACGGACGCGCGGAGGGCGCGAAGAGCGCTGGGCGACGGTATCGGGGCGGCCATTGTTGTGTGGATTGGGACGGCAGTGGTGTCAAGGATTGGAGATGTGAATGCGGAGTTCGGGAGTGGTTGTTAGCGCGACTTTTTCTCGTAGCGCGGCATGCTCGACGGCATGGAGAGCTTCGTCATCTGCTCTCACGTCTACCGGCTTTTTGCTGCTGCACTTGCTGTAACTCCGGCACAGCAACTCGGTCGCAAATGCCTTGCTGACTGAGACATTGGCATCATGGCGCTCGCTCAGCGCCCCGGACCGCGCTTCTTCGCAGCCTTCTACAGGTGGAGCCGCCACACACGTGCGCCTGTCTGACCTTCACGGTATCCATCATCGCTGAGACCTGACAGATCGGCCGAGTCCATGCAGCCTCTCTTCGCACAGCGGCCGCCTGTCAAGATGCCCCGCGACCCTCGCCAATGCGCGATCCTACCATGCAACCTGCCGTCTGAAAGGGGACAAGCAGTCTACACATGACTTGATGCAAGTGCCGGAGAGCAGTGTAGATGCTGCGCAAGAGGATGATCCATCTCCAGCCAAGCCGCGCGAAGAGACAGGCGACCCTGCGCGTCTGAAGGAGGAAGTCCGCCGCCTTATGCGGAAGGTCCCCGCCTCAGTCGCTGTGATCACTGTTGCCCATGTCGATCCTACGGCAGACGAAAGTGTCCCTATGGGCATCGCTGTCTCTTCGCTAAGCTCTGTCACTCTTGATCCACCGACCATATCCTTCAACATCAAAAAGCCTTCGCAGGCCTTGGACGCCATTCGACACGCCAACGGCCGCTTCCGCGTGCACTGGCTGAACGGGAATAGCAGCAGTCGCGAGGTCATCGAGCATTTCTGCATAGGAAATCACCCCGAAGCCTACGAACAACGGCGAAAGAAGCTGAAGATTGACCTTCCGCGGTCTGCTTATGGCTCACGTAACGCCGCTTTGGCGCCCCGCATACGAGGCCCATCTGTTCGCGCTGCAGCTGAATGCACAATGACCCATGAGTTTGACGTTGGTGACCACGTCATCCTTGTCGCTCAAGTCACTGAGATTGAAAGCAATGACCATGGAGATCCAACCATTGCTTATGTCGATGGCTCATATAGAAGCCTTGGTTCTGCTGATGGGGTTCTTGGGCGTCACCAGGATTATCAAGACTCCAATCAGCCCGCTGTGCAAGAGCAGGACGCCGCATCGCCAACCCGGCCCTATGCTACAGGAAAAGATACCAAGTTAAAACTGAATCGAGCTCACGAGCTATCAATTGCTTACGATTGGCCTGGAATCCCTGGAGAAGCAGAGCGAGGCGAGTACGTAAAACGCCTGGCGTCATATATCAAGAAAATGCAGGGCGGTCGAAACACGCCGATAAGATCAGTTATTGCAAGTCTGCAGCCTGAGACGAGGCAGCTCGCATCATCACTTGGTATCGACATGAACGCTCTTGTCGCCGAGTGTCTTGGAACTGAAGCCAGAGAGAGACAGATATTACCTGAGTTCTACGGTAGGCTCTCGTCAGGCAAGCTGGCGGAGCTAGGTGATCGCATGACGCAATTTGTCAAGGCAGACAGAGGATTCCTTGATATGCGATACACAGAATTGCTCAACCGCCTAGCCGTCGCAATTGGCGCAAGTACTCTTCTGCCCAGCGATTTACTGGATCCTCTCCGAGCCGAAGGACTACTTCCTCCATTCGAGCCTTCGGCGTCACTGCTAAAACAAAACGGCATAAGGGGAAATGTCCTTGTTGTGGAACAGGTCGAGCATGTAATCCGAAACGAGCTCTCTCGACTGTCAGATGATAAAAGGTTTTCCTCATCCCTAGTGCCTCTTTTACGACGGGCAGGCTTGTCAAGTTCAAATAGTCTACTTCTGTGGCAGAGTCTTACTAGCCTGAAAGTTAAGACATTCAAATCATTCTCCGAGATATGGCGACACGACATCGCAGGCGAACTCACCTCTGAAGAGGCTCAGGTAGTCATGCGTCGATTGGTCAAGCACATGGGAGTGGAAAGCGAACAGCTCTATCGCACGCGCATGGCCCAGAGCCCAAACTCATTGTTGATGGGCATTGGCGTCCATCCACTCACCACTGGATTGAATATCGACTTCATCATCGACAAGGTTCGGTATCTCTTTTCCACTACTAAAGACTTTCCGGATCTACGAAACAGAGTTGAGGAAATGCTGCAGCCGTACTTCGATAGCAACGTAACTTGGGAGGACCTGAAGTCGCGCGTTGAGCAATTCGTGCAAAAGCTTCCTTTGCGTGCGACTACTTGGGCCAAAGGCGACATACTCGCTGCCATGGGCCTTAGTAGCCGCACTCTCATCTCTACACCACTCACAGAAACGCCCAACACCATCGATCAGAGCAACTTACTCGACGTGCTCGTGGCCAATGCGCTCAAGAAGAAATATGGCAACGGTACAGAGGAGGAAAACCAGGCCATTGCTACCTTTTTAAAGGAACGCTACGATTTCGACGTTACTGGCCAATCATTCGAAGTGACGCCGGAGGAAGCGCTTCAGCGCTCATCAGCTGATGATATGGGCGCGGCGATGTTGCAGCATAGGGCGGAGACATTTCCTATACGAGATGTGGGTACATGATCATAATGATGCTCGGCTCTGAGCATGATGTCTGGCCCTTGCAAAGTCAATGAGAGAATGGTTTGCACAACGGTGATATATAGATCCGATACCTCTGATTTACTGTAAAATACGATAATTAGGTAGCAAGGGTTGCCGACTAGATGTGAAGAGACATAGGAGATATCTCCAGGCTTGTAACACTTGTAAGTGAGCGCAATGTTGAACTTTGGTAGCCTCCGAGAACACTACCACGTGACCACGCGTAACATGCCTTTGGTGGTCTAGGATCGCGTGTCTCAAAGTGCCTCCCAGTGTCAATAAATTGGATGGAATTATGGCAGTCTTTGCGAAGTGAAAAGTATTTATATTACATACCTGGGCACAGAGTGGAAGACCGTGCTCTCAGCCTGGTCCTGCAGGAGTGCTTCATTCAGGCTGCGCGTCGTCGGCACGACCTTCCCCGCGCTTGAGCGACATACCATCTCCCAGCCATCATGTGTTGCTGTATGATCTAAGTTCCACAATTCCTGTATCCCTAAACTTGAGAAGTACTACACATTATACAGGCCCATACCTTACCAACACTATGATTGTGCGGCTATCGCACGCCATCCCGCTCTTGCCCTGCGCCATTGCGCTGAGCAGCAGCCATGCACCACCAGCAACGAAGCGGGTCGCAATCATAGGTACTTCGCACTCCGCACAAGTGACCCCTACAATACTAACGAACCCAGGTGCCGGCGCCGGCGGCTCATCAGCAGCCTACCACCTCGCCCGGCACGCCGCCTCCTCCTCAATTCCAACCAACATCACCGTCTTCGAGCGCGCCTCATACATCGGTGGCCGCACCACCACCGTTGACGCCTGGTCCGACCCCGCCGTGCCCATCGAACTCGGCGGCTCCATCTTCGTCGACGTAAATCACATCCTTGTCAACGCGACACGGGACTTCAATCTCTCCATTGCGTCACAGGAAGACAGTCTTGCGACACGCCTCGCGCTGCCTGACCTGGGAATCTGGGACGGCGAGCAATTTGTGCTGGTCACGACGGAGGAGGATGGCTGGTGGGATAAGGCGAAGCTGTTGTGGCGGTATGGACTTGCGCCGTTGAAGACGAATCGGTTGATGAAGGCTGCGGTGGGGAGATTTTTGGGCATGTATGAGGAGCCTGTCTTCCCATGGAAGAGCTTGGGCGAGACTTTAGAGCAGCAGGGGTTATTGGATATTACGGGTGTGACGGGCGAGCAGTATCTTAAAGCGAATGGAATTGGGGACGCTTTTGCACGTGAGGTTATTCAGGCGAGGTGAGTGCTGTGAAGAGCGATGTCACGATTCTTGCTGGAATACTGACAAGCACAGCACGAGGGTCAATTATGCCTCCAACCTTGCCTACATACATGGTCTTGAGACTATGGTGTGCATGGCTACAAGTGGCGCCATGCAGATTGACGGCGGCAACTGGCGCATCTTTGCAAGCATGCTGAAGTCCTCGTCCGCGATCGTTACGCATCTCAATACGCAGGTGTCGAAGATCTCGAAGCGGGACGATGGTACATACCATCTTACCGCTAACGACACGACAAACACTTTCGATGAAATTATCCTTGCAGCACCGCTGCAATTCACGAACCTCACCATCTCTCCTGCGCCAGAGCATACACCAGACACGATTCCATACGTGAAGCTGCATGTCACGCTCTTCGCTTCGCCATTCAAACTTGACCCATCAGCATTCAATCTCGGTCCCAATGAAGCCGTGCCACAATACGTCCTCACTACTCTCCCCACCTCCGAGAAACCCGGCGACGGCAACCCAGGTACTCCAGGCTTCTACAGCATCTCTATGCACTACACTTCCCTGAACCGACGCGCTTCTCCGCCCCGCCAAGAATTCATCTACAAGATCTTCTCCATCGAACCGATAACCTCCACTTTCCTGGCCCACATCCTCGGGCACCAGGTTTCAGAACTCGAAGCAGACGGTCAAGACGTCAACGGTGCTGTTAGCTGGATTCACAGGAAACTGTGGCATTCGTATCCCCGCGAGTATCCCCGCGTGACATTTGAAGAGATCCGCCTTGACGGCGATGAGGGAGCCCTATGGTACACAAGCGGCATCGAGAGTTTCATAAGCACAATGGAGACCAGTGCGCTTAGCGGGAAGAACGTTGCGAGGCTGATTGCGGACAAGTGGGTGAAGGAAAAGAAGGGATCCGCCTCTCAGGAAGACGAACGCGTAGATCAAGCTCTTGCGGGTGCCCAGCTGCCTCAGGTGCCGTTGCTACCATCACCTGAGTTGGACTCGGGCGCGCCACAGCTGGAGGTTGGTGGCGAGGCCGTGACACTGGATCATCTCGGGCCGATGGTGGTGAACAAGGATGGGAGTCTGAGTCGCATTGCGAATTGGAAGGCTATGTCCGAGAAGGAGAGGCAGAATACGCTTAGGGTGCTGGGAAAGAGAAATCAGTTGAGATTGGGGGACTTGAGGGGTGAGCAGTCTGAGCTCTGATGTGGACAACGTAATCGAATGTTATGCTATGTGCTTTTCGAACACTTCACTTTTTCCTGGTGCGATCTGTTCACAAGGACTATAACTAGGCGCTCTTCATCCAAAACATCTTAAATAATTCTAGCGCCCTTTTCGCCCTGTTCGATCTAAAAGTCCTCGATACTGTGCTTGGTGTTCCGACTTTGCTCTTACAAGACATTCATCTTTCTGTGACAATGCTCTGTCTGCGGCATCGCCGCTCTCGATGCATAGATGTGAAGGCTGGATCCGCACATAAAATGTCCCAGCGCAGCATGCACTGGTTGCTATTTTGCCTTACTTTGAAGTCGAAGTATCATACAGGAGAAAAGCTTCAACGCCACGCAACGTTCAGACGAATACGCCCTTAGCTGTACTGAGCCTTCTCTCACTGAACTTCAATGAGACTGACTACTGTTACGGCAGCGGAGCAAACGCAGTGAAGGTCTCATGAACTGTATTGAAACCAAGCTAGATTTTCCGCCATAGGTTTATGCCAACGATACTTGTTGACCCATACCTTCACTGTCATCGTTCTCAACCAAGTGTTCTCATTTCCTGTGATCATGGCTATCGACGTATTCTTCGAGCCCCCAACCATGTTCAAGAAAAAGCCTCGGAAGAAGAAGCGGGTCATCGAGTTGGTTAAGATGTTCGTCGACATGCCGGAAGATGCTGCCTACGCTGTTGTCGTGTAAGTGCATCTACAAATGCACCTTTCAAGTTTGACTTCTGCAAACGACGAACACTGATTGCATTCATAGCAACGGATCACACACTAGCCGCAGCGATAGCACTGTTCACATTACGGTCGACTTCTACACCAGTGAGGATGAAGATCTTGGTCGCTTTCACATCCTGTGCAGCCTTGAGGCTGGCACTGCTTAACAAGAGGAAGAAGAAGTGAAGTGTGGCCGGCACCCAAGCGTGTCTTCTTTCACTGCATCCTGCCTTTTCTGAACTTGAATATGGATATACGCGTGCTGCCTCGATCTTCAAATGTAGACATTGCTGATTGTCCAACCAGATAATGGAAAATCCCCGAGGAATGTACATGCCATGGTAAAGATTGTGCATGTGCGCTCGGAAAGATTTCGTGGAACTACCTTGGAGTTCGAATTGAGTGTTATAGAGTAGGAGTCTGATGCTCTTCTTCGGGTATTGTCTTCTTTAGGTTGCAAGAGGCGTTTTGGAACGTTCTGGGATACCCAGCTTGCTCACATGGAGGCGTATCCCTGGAATTGGGGTGAACCTCCACATGTACCTACCCAGTTGAAATCTTCATTTTACGGAATTCAATCATTGGCCGAGCAACCTCGCCTGCGCTTCTTGTTGGGTGCACTTTCACTTCACCGTTTGTCGCACGTGCCGCACTTGACCTGTTGCAACACCACTGGCTATGACCGATACTTCCGCACCGCACCATAGCACGCAAACAATAATCTTGTACTCACCTGTCGCATAACATCACTCTATCACTGTACCAGCCCACCGACACTACCATGGCTTCTCCTCCTCCGACCCCGCCAACAGAGTTGCCAAGGAACTCCGATGAGTGGCGGTTCGAGAATAACAGTGCGCCCTGTGAGTGGGCTGAAGAGTATCGACCGGGTGGCTTCCATCCTGTCAAAATAGGCGACACTTTCCATGACGGCCGATACAAGGTAATCCGGAAGCTCGGAGAGGGATCTTTTTCCACTGTATGGCTAGCAGTCAGCTCAAGGTATGCTACAATGCTGCTCAGGCTTACATGTCATTTACTAAACAACGATAAAGTGTTCCAAAATATGCTGCGCTCAAAATAACGATGGCTAAATCTCCTCTCACGACAAAGGAACTCGTCATAATGAAACACCTAACAAGCTCGGCGCCAACCGATCCCAGATCTCAACATATCATAAAACTCCTTGATGATTTCCAGCATGAAGGCCCCAACGGCATCCATCAATGCCTCATTCTTGAGGTCATGGCCGCCAGCGCTGCCTCACTTGTACATAAACTCCCTGAGAACCAACCAAGACAATGGCGAGTACCACAGCGATACCCAAAGGCAATCGCAAAGAAGACCCTTCTTCACACACTGAAGGGATTGTCTCTCTTGCACGAGAACGGCGTGGTGCACAGCGACGTTCAGCCTGGCAATCTACTCTTTTTAATCACCGATCTCGACCATTTGGAACAGCAACAGCTGGAGCAAAGCGTCACGATGCTGACCATACCACTGCACAGAACCGACAGAAAGGTTGATAAATGGGCTCCTTTGAACCTTTACAGGGCACAGTCGTTGCACGATCATATCCAACTTGGCCCGGGCCTCTGCGTGAAGCTTTCAGATTTTGGCGCTGGTGAGTTGGATGGCTTTCAATAGGGACTTGAGGCTGACTCTGCTCAGCATTCTTCGCAGCCGACCCACCGTATTCCACGATCACACCCTCCGGACTACGTGCACCAGAACTTATTCTCAAGCAACCCTTCGGCGCCGGTATCGACATCTGGAGTTTTGGGTGTCTAATGTACGAGTTCCTTACAGGTGAAGCGCTGTTTACTGTGAACGTGATCGGTTGCGATCAAGAAGACCAGGACGATGCAGATGATGAGCACTTGTGCCAGCTAAACGACATCATACGGCCGCTATCAGACTCCATGATGAGTGCATGGCCTCGTAGTAGCAAATGGTTTGATGCGGATCATAACCATCTGCAGCCCGATGAAGAGGAGGATCTTGAGAAACACGACAGAAAAGCAGGTGTAAGCAAGAGCGAGGAAGAGGTCGGGGGCAAGGACGAGGACGAGGAGCCGTACGTGTACGATACCCTCGAGCAGCGGTTTGCAAATCAGAAGCATCCCGACATCGACGAGGAGGAGGCTGATGTCATCTGTCGACTCATTCGCAGCATTCTGGTGTATGATCCTGCCCAGCGACCAACAGCAGAGGAACTGCTGCAGCACCCTTGGTTCTCGGAGCGTACGTGCACAGTCAAGATGGCACAGTGAGAGTCAACACCACCGCTCCGATCGTGCATCTGGCATGGCGAGGGTGGTTCTTCGCCTTCTATAAGGATTTCTCTAGAACATGCTACTCCTTACAGAGTGGTGGCTTCGTCTTGCAACGCCGCCACCCTACTTTATACAATCCACTCAATCGAATTCTCATCTCCCAACGAGTCCCTCAAACAACTCATCCCTCCTCCTCCTCACCTCATCACACCGAACCTCCAGTCTCCCCACCTCCTTCCTCGCAGCTGCTAAATCCGCCGGCAACCCCGCAAACTCCTCCACCTCTGCCTCCAGCACCTCGACCCTCTCTCCCAGCTCATCCAACGCCCGCTGCTGCTCCAGCATCTCCGTAATCGCCTCCGCAGACGCAATAGTCTTCGACCCTGGCGTCATCGCGCGCGCATGGCTAGACTGCAGAGACGATAGCTGCGACTCGGCCTCCCGGATTTTGGAGCGCAGATGCTTTGTCTGGCGTGTCTGTTCGATTGTCTGGCGCTGCAGAGACGAAGGGGCGGAGAAAGCGGGATCAGTTTGTAGTTCGGTGAGCTGCGTCCGGAGAAGAGTGTGCTGTTTCGAGAGGTATTGCTGCAGATTGTGGATATGCGTGAGTTGGTTGGTGAGGTTCTGTGTTGCAGTGGTGTGCGAGATGAGGGCGTGAGCGAGGGTTTGGGCGTCTGACTTTGGAGTCGAGAGGGCGATGGTGGTGGATGCGAGGGCGGTGAGGGCAGTCGAGCCCTCAGGCGTGAGGTGTGCGCGCAGTGTGGAGAGGATGTGGGTGTCGCTAGGATCGGTAGTGACCTACTTGGTGAGTTGTCTCGCTCGAAGGATGAAGTGTTGGCAGGGAGTCGTACCTCGTCTAGCTCTTTCAATGCTTCGCGCTCTACATGCTCCATGAGTGCGCGCTCCTCGTCTGCACGCTCGTTCGCCAACGACAACTCGCGCAGCACCTTCAGCGTCTCCTCATTGCGCTCAAACGCTGGCACCGTGCGTCCGGCATACTTGTACGACAGCCAGGAATCAATGTGCGCCCAGTCTTGAGCCCTTGCACGCTGCTGCCTAGCTTTTGAGGGTGAGAAGAGATCAGTCGGCGTGAGGTTGTCCATCTCTACGCTCCAGCCCAAGATGTCATTGGTGTTTGTTGTCGCGCAGCAAGTGGGGACCAATACGGCTAGAGCGACGGGACCCTTGCACTTTCCCTTATCGATAAGTTTAAATTTTGGGCGATGTCGCAACTGCCGACCTCGGAGCTAGCCTGCGCTGGGGTAAGGAATTCTGGAGCACGCAGTGTCATAGCTATCGAACCAATCTTGCCTCCGCAAATACAGATACACGTCCGGGCCTGTCTTCCTTCTCTACTCTGTATCATACCCTTAGACCGTACATATTTGTTTTCCCTCCTGGTATGGCGCCCATGATAATCGAGAACGAGAACGATGTCGAGGTGGGGGAGAGTCTGCCTCCTATGACTGAGCACGTGAGTCAATGCTGTACTTTTCTACTGCCACTGAGCACTTGCTGAATACGCCAGGCCGTCAGTGTCTCGTTGCCGACTTGGAAAGCCAATGTTGGCTATGAAGAAGGCGAGGAATGGGTTATCAGTAAGATGAAGACTGGGTATCCTAGGTGAGTGGTGGCGAAGACAATTCAATTTCTTTGCTGATGATCAAAGATTCTTCATCCACAAAGAGATCCAGAGGTTCGCAGCAGATATAGTAGCGAAACATGGAAGAGATGGAGAAGGCGCCATGTTGTTTCCAACACATTGCACAGCATCGAGATGTCGGGATTTCATCCTCAGAATTGCAGCGGACCAGGACACCTCGCAGGTCAGAATCATCGATCTAGTGCCAGCAGCCGAGAAGGCGCGCGCTGAGGAATCGAACCCTATCTCACCCAAGATCTCCGCTGTTCTTTACCCGATAGAACTGTTCAAGGTCGCGAAGCAGTTCTGGCAGCACTCAGGAGATGGTGTCTCGAGTAGACGAGCAGAGTATTGCCACCACCTTTTTGACAATGGGGTTTTGGTCGAGGCCGCAAAGCTCGACGAGCAGCCAGCTCGTCTTTGCAAGGGACCTCGACGATACCAGAACAAGAAGACCTCGATTGACCTCGACGCTCCAGCAGTCCAACAAGACGCCGAGACCGTAACACAATTCCTCGAGCAACGGTTCGGCCGCAACCTTGACCTCTCTTTGACCAAAAACGCCAAAACCGCGATTCGTCGTCGTATTGCTGGCTCGCTCACCGCAGATGTCGCATTGACAGAAGCGCTTGCACTGGACGCCGACTCCGAGCGCACCCGCCAGGTCGCTGACTTCTCCGCTGACGATGTCTACCTGTACCCAACCGGTATGAGCTCGATCTTCAATACGCATAGGAACCTGCTCGCCGCTAAGGGCGAGCATAAGGCTATTGTCTATGGCTTCCCTTATATCGACACGCTGAAGATCACCGAGAAGTTTGGGCCGGGATCGCTGTTCTACGGCTACGGCTCAAACGAAGAGTTGGACGATCTGGAGAAGCGCTTGGAAAGTGGCGAGAAGTACGTCGCGCTCTTCACAGAGTTCCCTGGCAACCCGCTGCTCAGGAGTCCGGATCTGCAGCGTATACGCAAGTTGGCAGACAAGTATGATTTCTGCGTTGTAGTCGATGAGTCAATTGGCAACTTCATCAACGTTAACGTACTGCCGTATGCCGACGTCGTGGTCAGCAGTCTGACCAAGGTATTCAGCGGCGACAGCAACGTCATGGGCGGTGGGCTAGTGCTGAATCCGAAAGCGCAGAACTACGCGATTCTCAAGAAGCAGTGGACAGAAGATTACGAGGATAACCATTGGTGCGAAGACTCTATCTTCCTCGAGCGCAACAGCCGCGACTTTGTATCGAGAATCGAACGTATCAACTCGAATGCAGAGGCCATCTGCGATGTGCTGAGTGCGCACCCCAGAGTCAAGCAGGTCAACTATCCCAAGACCAGCCCCACACGGTCCAACTACGAGCAATGCCGTAACCCCAAAGGCGGCTATGGCGGCCTGCTGTCTGCAACTTTCTACACCAGAGCTGAAGCAATTGCGTTCTTCGACAACCTCGACACAGTCAAGGGACCGAGTCTGGGCACAAATTTCACGCTGAGCAGCCCGTATGTGATTCTAGCGCATTATGGCGAGTTGGAATGGGTGAGTGGACTGTTCAGCCGATGATATTCGTGACTATGCTAACGTTGACCAGGCTGCGAAATGGGGCGTCGATACCGATCTGATTCGTTTTAGTGTCGGGCTGGAGGAAACGACTAAACTGGTGGACACATTCAAGAGGGCGCTAGATGCTATGGACAAGGCGCCGCAGTGATCGCTTTCGCAAAGAATAAAGGGACAGCGTTCGTTGATCGTGATCGTATTGCTCCACGTGCAGAACGGTGAATCGTGAGTGGCCTTGACGCGACGCGGAGATAACACTATGGGCGTACCTGCTAAAAGTCAAGGGATAAGATATGAAGGCTGTATCATGGCCGCGGTTAGATTGAACCTTCAGATGAACTTGATTGAGGCATGGAGGGCTGCACCAACAGATACATTGCTGTCAACGTAAATTCAAAATCTCAATCGTGATTGGCGGTGAGGTCTTCCAGCTGGGCGTTGTTGGTCATATGGCACTCTATGTTCGCGATAATTGGAGGGAGTCGTCGACAAACGGAGGCGGACATTGTGCGTCTTCGTACGGCATTGCGCTGAATCACATCTGGTCGCATGGCTGAGTGAAGTCAGGAGTTGAACTTGGCACACTCGTCAATGCATCCTTGGTCCCTATGCCAAGCTCGCCCGTGGGGAAATGAGCCTTTCCGAGCCGCCAGCCGATATTTCCATATTGTGGAGCGCTGAAGTGCTGAAGTGCTGTGCAAGATGCATCGTCACTTGCGTCTGCAGATTATCAGCTCACTTGCGCGTGCTGAAGCGTTCGCTGATTAATGCAATGTGTTTCCAGGGATGGCAATGTCGGTTGAGAGAATTAAGTTTATCGAGGTTTGATGTTCGTACAGCGTGTGTTGGTGTCACGGTACTGGAATATTGAAAATGAAATTGGATCGGACTATGGTTGGATCGTGAGTAAGCAGTAATTCAGGATGTCCTGGATTCGAGTCGTAGATTTTACTGCTATGAGGTTGGCGTGGTTCTGCCTTCGGGGTTCACTTTGTGTGTGCTCTTTGACAACGCTGCAAACTCTAATGTGACTGACGTTTATGCTTACCAGGCGGACGGGAGGACGGTAGCCCGAGCTTCCCCGCCTTTTTTTCGCTCACAGGTGATTAGGAATGCGTTAGACCGAGATGCTGCGAGGTTGTGCCTGGCAGGCAATCCTTTTCGTCGTGGCAACTTGTGGCAATCGGGCGAAGCCGCTGTAACAATCAAGATTATTTTGGTAATGCTGACAGAGAAACACTTGCCGTGAACCGAGAACTGAATCGCGTGGTGGCTGGTCCAGGGTCGACGACCTCTTGTGTTGTGGAGAGGCTCATCTTGAGCCAACGCTATCCCACCTGGTGCTCCCTGCTACAACGGCCCGTTTGCGGCTGTCTGCTTGACATTTCGGTCATGGCAGGCACTACCCTGGTTCGCATCAGCCCCTAGCTTGCCATTTGCTGTCTGTGGTCGTTGTCCGGCACCCGTCGTAGAAATTTACGACCCATCAGGCCTCCCATTTAGGCCTCGATGCCCAGATCAACTGTTCATTGAATCATCTCCGTGGAATTAGGTGCTTCCGGTAACTGCTGCGCCTCTCACAGTTTGAAGCGCCCCCCGTTGCGTTTAGCCAGCATGGCGTGTTCTTTCGGCAGCAAGAACAGTGTCAGGTCGTGACTTGATGTGACTGTGGAGACGTTGATGGCCTCATTCGTCCTGCATTGGAGGGGGTGGGGACCTTGGCCGCTGCTATGAGATCGTGGCTGATGCGCTGAAAGCCTCTCCGGACCAGGTTTGTTGCGAATTTGCAGAGATTCGGACATTCTCGTGGTCTTATTGTGGACTCCCTACGATCTTGGGAGTCGGGCAAGTGACGGTCGTTGCCGGACGGATGGTAAGTTTCGCGAGCTGCTTCCGCACGTCTTCCGTCGCCCTCGCGGCTGCACACCCAATCACCGCAGCGCAAGGCTCGCTTGTCCATGTGCCTCAGGTGCAGCTGTCTGCGGTGCGGGCATGGCACTGGAAGACCGTGTGCTGAGCGCTGTTCCTGGCGGGACTTGCGCTGGGAAGAGAAGGCGCGTCCATGGTCGAGTCAGTGGACGAGGATACGAGTGGCAACCGCACTTCAGCGCACGACAACAGCGTCGCTGGTCGCGCAACGTTCTCGACGGGCCCTCCCAGCAACGACCGCCAACCCGAACCTCGAACATCAGCAGTCTCCACAGCGACGTCGAAAGGTCGAGCACCCTTGGAGGGGCAGCGGAGATTAGCCGTGTGGGCAGCCCCTCTCTGCTCATGCATCCTGGGTCACAATCACCTCACGCATCTGACTGACGACACCTCTGCTGGCACCCACACACAACACAACAGCCACTTCACGGATCGATGTGACTTCCAGAAGCTGCCGCGCGGCGCTGGCGGCCCTGCCCGAGAGAGCACAAGGCATACGGCCCGTGTCTGGTAGTTAGCACGTGCTTCACGGGGTATGTTGTCGCGAGATGTTCTTTGTGGATTGGCCGAGGAGCTGTGCACAGGCAGTACAGCACAACACGCCATTTTCTTTTGGATCTGTAATGAACTGAGAGTCATTCCGCGAGCGGGCCCGGGGCTCAGATGCCAACGTTCCCCGACGAGGCTCCTACGGATGGAGATTAGAAGGGCACGCGCCACGCTTCTTCCGAGCCCTCACCTCCACTCGACTGGCCCCATGTCTTCTTTCGGCGTGCACTTCCCAGGATTAACGCGTCGATGCCTGACGGGTCCGTTCGACACACCTAGCCAAAGCTGGCATAGCTGTTCACCCATGCGCGGCAGCCCTTTGCCGCCACCAACGCTTGCATGGAAGACATGCACTTGCCACGACTATCAACGGCCACCTCTGCGGCTTGCCAACGCCGTAGCCGGGGCAATATTAGTCGCCGACCGGCATCTTTATAGTTTTTGTCGCTATGGCGCGGTAACATCCGCCTGTGCATTGAGCTGATAGTGTTCGCTATGCACCGATACGACCGGCTTTGTCGTCAATGACAAGTGCCCGTTGCTTCCCTGAAATCAGGGTGTTAGTGGTCCAGGCACCCAGGCGTGGAACAACGATTAGGAAAACGGTCGGGGTGCTTGGCCATGTCCACGCTGGGATCTGAATCCTACAAGGTTCCGACCAGTCCCCAGCCGCAGAGCCGGGAAAAGCGCAATTCTGTGAACTGCCACTGTTCAGAGCTCAGATGTCCCGTGCTCGTAAATATTGGCATTCCCCATGTAGGGGTACAGACTACCTTTAGATATCAGATCCACGGATATTACTCTGCCTCACAATACTCAACCATCAGCCCGTATAAGCAGATCAAGGCCGCCTACGCCCAGAGAGGACAACGTACGTTAGCCCCACTAAGCAACCTCCATTACATATGTTGCTATCACCTCACTGGTGACCCAGCCATCCCTCAGCCTCAACAACTCAGACGCTTCACCATCTCACAAGCCTCCAGGAACCGCAGTGGACTAAACTCGTCTTATCATTCTCCGGATATTCCTCGATCAAGGGGTCACCGTCCGCACTGTGCCACATCTTTGCCTGTGCCCCACCAAAGTTTTGTGGGCTGTTAAGACTTAGGAATCCATCAGCCTCCCCCGACAGGGCACAGTCCACAGGTCCTCGACACTCTTAAGCGGAGAAGCAATCCGCTACCGACTGATCGCCAGGATTCCCAATCCTACCAATTCTCAACCCAGCATCCAGCTGCTTCAAGCACACATATCGCAATAGTAGCTCCGAGGACAGCTTATTTGAATTAACCGATAGCAACGATATCGCATCCGCGCTGAACACATAATCCACCGTGCTTTTGCGACTCCGCTAGTCTTTGCGCAACATCACAGCATCACAGCATTTGATCTATCCTGCCACTGAGAAGAAAATTCCCAGAGTCGCAAGGTATGAGGTATGCGCGATGCAATCCAAGCACTCAAATACATTGTCTCACAAAAGCAGCACACTAGGATACACAATGCCGCATTCTCAGTACGGTATGAACCATTACGGTTCTCAGTCCTCTTACTCATCAGGCTACCCGCCTGTGAGCCAACATGCCTATTCAGACTCTCGGTCTTCGACGGCTGGGGCTTACGCATCATCATACGTGTCAAGTTCAGGACTTCAGCACGAGCAACAGGCAAGACGACAAGAAGAACACCCCGTGCTTCCACCGTATCAACCTCAGCATTCATCGTACGGGCGAGGCGCCTATTCTCAGCACCCATCCCTCGATTCTGCGCGCCCAAGCTCCAGCACAGGGGGGTATTCTTACCCTGCGCCTCACAGCAACCTTCCTAGTCAGAGTCTGGATAGCAATCATTCGGCCTATCCACCGTGAGGACAGCCCATCTCAGTTGCAGCGAATGAACACTGATCAAAGCCACAGGCCAGCGTTATACCCACCTACCACGTACGGAATGAGCGATTATCGCGTCTCCTTACCGACCATGTACCCACCATCGTCAACAACGCCCGCTGCTTACCCCTCTTACGAGCCTCCACACGGTATTCCACCGCCTCCAGCGAGTAATGTGCCAGCGCTCTCATCCTCTCCAAGTACTCAGAACAACTCGGTGATGCCGCGAGTCTTGAATTCTCGACCTAAGCCTCAATGCTTCGAACACGGATGCAACGGGCGGCAATTCTCCACCTTCAGTAATCTCCTACGACACCAGCGCGAGAAGTCAGGAACCGCAGCCAAGAGTTCTTGTCCAAGATGTCATGCAGAGTTCACACGTACAACTGCTATGAAGGGTCACATGCAGCATGACAAGTGCAAAGCCCGTAGACCATCAGAAGCCTCAAACATGTCGCGATGAGCTATGGCCCGTAGCTGCCCCACAATCTTTGGGTTCTTTATCCCGTTGAGGAACGAATGTGGACGGCAAGATCTGAATTCTGCCACAGTTTCGGAAAGTGGGGAACCATGCAGAGATTATACACTATTATCACTGCAAAAACCTTCGGCATCATCGTGTCGCACGAGCTCGGCATCTCCTTTTCAAAGCCAGAGTACATGCGTCTTCTTGAAGGCCATGTCTCTTCACAAAATTTGCATAGCATGGCGTTTGAAGTTCGATACGGTCGTTTTATTGATAGCAGCATTGTTGGTTTGCAGTTCCACCGCTGCAACAGAGGCATTTGAGAGATGGGCATATTAGATGTCAGGTTTCGGTCAGGTCCCAACATTCCGTTGATACTGAGTACTTTTGTCCTTTTCAGCAAAGAGACCCTCGTCTATCTCAGGACGCAGCATTTTGGAAGGAGAACATTTTGAGGTGAATTGAATACCCGGGGCACTTCAAAGTCCCCTGTCGAAGAAATTAGCATTTTAGCCAACAAGAGCGGCGCGAGCAAATTCATCACCAACAGGTTTTGACGTCATATTTGATCCAACATGTGTCTCATCTGCAACAGGTACTCAGTCAGAAGACCGAGACCCCGACACAAGGCTGGAAGAAGTCTTGTCAGTCGTCATACGCTGTTCGTTTGGCCCTCTTTACATCATAATCAAACCACGTTCCAAGGCACCAAAGCCCTCCGTCGCTCTTCGCCACATATGGCTGTGCGGTTTGCACGTCCCACGAGATTGACATGGTCGGTTCGCCAGTTTACCGCACGAGGCTGCCGTCACACGGTCCGACCTGGCTAGCGGGCCGTCCGCCATGTCGGAAGACTCTTGGAATACCGCAGGCATTCAAGAGTGTTCCCTTCTTGCCTTTCTTAGTGACACGCGAAATCAAGAAGACCGATTGCAATTCTTGTGCGCTGCGTACAGACACAGCGATCTTCGGGAATCAGACGCAATGCCGACCCTACATAGAGCAAGACTGACAGCTGGGCGAACCATGATACCGGGAATTGGGAGCGCTATCATTTTCCCTGTCATCACCGGGCAGCGGAACAATAGGCTAATGCGCGTGCGATGGACGCCTTGCCCTGATGGAACCTGCCGTTCAGGGACATGGGTTATCAGCCTTCCAACTTTGGCTCTCTAGATTGGCGCACGTGTGGGGTCCTACAGAACGTGGTGCTCCCGGCTTCGATGACAAGCGACTGAGGGTTTACTCTTTCTGGAAGGTAGTTTCGAACAATCGCGTTTCCTGTGGACGTCAAGGCAGCCTTCGATAGACGCGCCAAGACATTTGTTGCGACTTTATCGCATAAGGCCCACTTCACGACTGCGCACGCAATGTGGACACCATTCCCCTAAGAACGATCGAATCCGGTAGCGTTTCCGTGATGATAGTATCAGGCGACGGAGAATCTCAAGACCAACGTCTGGGCCATGACGCAGCCACTGTTAGCACAGCGTCTCGAATTTGAGGCCCTGCATGCGACTATTGTCCGAACCACGGTGCTGGAATAAGGACCTTGCGAAATTATATGTACCAGGGCACTTAGCTCACCAGGATCACGGAGGACATACAAATGAGACATATGCTCATCGAGTGGCAGCTTGAGCCATGTTCAGCAGTGGAACGACAATGGCGTGGAGGGTCTCTTCCTTCCCGCACGCTGAGCTGCAACACGCAGAGGCTTGTGTGCGTGTGTGTATGGCTTACTTGTGGGTCGGATGCTGGCGTTTGCATGGGTCCTTACCGCGCCTCAGCGGGGAACGGTAGGCGGGAAGGATGGGCTGTCACTTGATCTGAACGACTCCACCGCCGCGAGAAGTGGACCAGACGCATACTCTTTCACGTGATGATTCGGTGAAAAGGACAGCACTGCAAGGCATTCCTGGAGCACGAGCAATCCTGCATCCAGGATGAGCCTGCGTCTTGCACGTGGAAGCACATGTCGTGTGACTATTCCGAGTTCTGGGATCATGGAAGACCGGAACGAGACAAACGCTTGAGCACCTGTCCACAAATACTCTCGCGAAGTGGTCGCCAATTGTACGAAACGGCGGGACCAATATTGGCTTTGGTAGGATATCCGGACCACGAGTCCAACCAGGCTAAACGCAATCTCGCTACGGGCGGCAGCACGTCCAGCAGCAGCGCAACGACCCAAACCCCTGCTCCGAGCGAGCAATGACCCAAAGCGTCTTGAATCGTACGTTAAGCACATTGGCGACGTAAGGACCCCCGCGTGGACCGTCGTACAGGGCAATAGCATGATTCAGGATGCGCGCAATCGACGCGAAAGCGAGAGTCTGTGGCGACAACCGCGCAGGCAAGACGAGACGGTATCCACACCAAAGCCATGCCTTCTACTATCGGCAGCCTAATCTCGAACCATGATGCCCGCGCTCTTCGGCTCCGTCGCCCACGATCCCCGAGAGTAGCAGCGCCCTTGCGAGCATGAAAGAGGCAGCCGCTCCGCAGACAGTCGCAGTGCGCAGTGCGCAGTGGAGAGTGGGGTGCATGGTGGCCATGCAAGCGCGCTGAAGACGAACCCGGGCGCTTGAGGGAAGCGGAAGGAGCGCGCTGCACATCAGGAGCATTCCCATCCCCCCTTCCCCATCGATCCTACCGCGAGCGCTGCTGGACTGCCAATTGCAATTGCGCCGTTAAGCCGCGAGGCCGAAGGCCGAAGGAACAAGACAAGTCGAAGTAGCGCGCTGTTGCAGCTGCAGTACGAACCACAGACGCGCTGGCTTGGCTGTGTCGAGTCGACAAAGGCACTCAATGCCTCGATACACCACTAGCTTGCAAGCCATGCGAGGAAGTAGGTGGGCATCAGCGAACCGTCGGCGCCCTCGTCCGCGGCGCATCGTAGCAGCAGCGCTCTGCACCGTACCACCCGCCACAACTCAGAACAGACCGGCTAATCTCCAGACTCCCGCACTATACATGTACATGAACATGCATACATCCATGCGTACATACATACATACATGCATACATAGCCGCACCGCGTCTGGAATCCAATCCTCTGCACTCCAGTCCATCCGGGGCCTTCTTCCCAATCCAAACCGGCAGCGGAAGCGCCCAGTCCCCGGTGTCGCCGTCGCGCAAGCGTCCGCTATAGGCAACGGTGCGCGCCGGTATGGGGTCAAGGGTAGGTGAGGTAGGTGTAGCCGGCGGCCATCGAGTGGTCCCGGATAAGTTATGCGGTGCCTCGACTCGACTCGACTCGACGGGCCGTATGCATGTCAACACCGTTCAGGACATGGGATGGGCTTGCGGCTAAGAGCTTGTCGTGTCGGCATGCCGAGAGGTGCGAGGGCATGCATAGACAGTGTGTCGGTGGGGCGGTGTTCTCCGCCCCCCCCCCCCCCCCAATTTCTCATGGGTCGAAGTAATGTGCGTGGTCACGGCTTGGCGGATGAAACGAGTTGGATGCTGGTGAAGGGGTTGATGTGCTTGGGGCAGTATCGGATTTCTACCTTGACTCTGGGTTGCCAAAAGAGTGCCAGCCCGGGAGTGGAATGTGTTTACTATTCGGCCACGGAAATGGACATGCAAATGACAATGACGGTGCAATTGTGGGGAGATTAGATGGCCACACACCAGCCAGCCCCGAAGGAGCAACCAGGGCCGTTCAAAGCTCAACTCTAGTGCTGCTCAAAGTTCGACTCTAGTGCTGCTCAATGGCATAGCCCACAAAGCCCTCCAACCCCGTGACGCCTCTGCCTCCCCTCTCGCTCGCTCCAGCCGGACCCGGGCCCCCTCCCGGCATCACCAGGACCTTGGCACCCTGCTCAATGAACTCTTTCGATGCGATGAACTGGAACGTGACGGCGACGGCTGACGGCGCAACACGGCCAGGGTGTGTCTCTGCTTCTTCGTCGAAGCCGAAGCCAAACGCGTCCTCGTCCTCGTCCTCGTCCTTATCGTCATCCTCGTCGGCATCTTTGCTAGATCCTTCAACCGACAGTCCCCGTTCGGAGGCGATGGAGATGACCTTGGAGGAGGCACGCACGCTGGCCACATACGCGACGACTGCACTTCCGACAGTGAGGCTCGCGGCACCGCTTGCTTGGGCGCCCTCGAAGCGCACCGTCACGACTCGCGATGCGAGAGGCTGCCTGTTCGCAAGCACCATGCCCTTCCTGATGCGGTTGATGGATGGGCTGACAATGGGCGTGTCGACGGGCTCGACGGCGATGGTGCCCAGCTGGCCTGCGTACAGTGCTCGGACGGGCAGCCGCAGGTTGCGCAGGGACGTGATGCGGACGCGGCGCCACTCGACATGGCGGTCGCGGGTGGTTGCGGTCCTCTTGTTGAGCGCGCCGGGGTAGGAGCGCGAGGTTGTGAGCGGGGAGCTGCGTGGAGGCCTGCCGCTTCCGCTGTCGCTGTCGTCGGAGCTGATGTCGATTGGGTATGGGCCTAGAAGTAGCTCTTCGCCGACTGTCAAACGTCCGTGGCGTAGGTAGCCTCCGATGATCGCAGATGGGTCTGAGGATGTGTTCGCTCGGACACTGTACACGTCTTCAATGTAGAACAGGTGGGATGGCGACTGGTCTGGGAGAGGTGCTTCAGCAGGTATGGGCAGCTGTCGCAAGAAAGCGTGTAGCTTGGTGATTCCTGTCCCCTTTACTGCGCTTGTCAAGACTATTGGTACGACTGCGAGGGGTGACAAGGCTAGCTGCTGAGCGGTTCCCTCAGCCTCGTGAAGATCGTCAGCGGAGATTTGCTGGATGTCGATATCGAGTATGGACGTTGCCTGGTCAGAAATGATGCACGGTTTGCGGCCAGCCTCTTTGAGAGCTGACAGCAGTCTTGACAGGGTTTGACGGAGGCCTGCCTTGGTGGCGAGGTCGTACTTGGTGATGACAATCACAAGAGGCAGCTCGAGATCCAGACAGAGCTCGAGATGGGCCTGTGATAGGTCAATGTCTGCAGCAGCAGGGCCGAGTATGTCTTGCGAGCTGGGCGAAGCCCCAATTTTGCCAGAGGACTCGTCAGTGTTATCGGCTGGCACGCATACAAGCGTCCAATGTGGTTGCCTGTGTATGCTGTTAGCTCTTATGTGCTGAGAGGCGACATTGGACTTGTATATAAGGACTTGCGTGATGCTACAATCGTTGACACTTCATGTGCGAAGGGTACTTACCAGCCAACAATGCCTCGGACTGTGGTCCGACGGAATCGAGGGTGTCCTGCAGAGTCTGAGAGAACAACCAGGCGACCCTCTGGCGCGGCCTCGACCGCAGCGTGAATATCCACCCAAGCATCGACATCACCGGACCCGTAGCTAATGACTTGTGTCGAGACCGCGCCATCTGACTCGACGACATCACGGTAGCCGATGAGCTCCTGTGTGACCGAGCTAGTCATCCCAGAGGCAATTTCATGCCTGTGTTTCAGCAGACTCAAACGACTTTTCCCACGTCCATTGTCGAGGGTTGCTGTGGACAAAGTACCTAGAAGGCTGGATTTACCAGACATAGTTGCGCCGATAAGAGAAACTCGTAGCTGCTCAACGCGGGAGCGAGTCTCATCCAGCATAATTACAGGCGTTGTAGTGGCGCTTGCCGGGGCAGCTTTCGAAGCATTCTGCGCCTCTTTTGAATTGTCCACCAGGTGCTGGTCCGGACTGACCAAAGCCTCAGCAGCCAGTAGCTTCGAAGTGCGCACTCTCCGGTGTTTAGTGCCGTTGTTCTCAATCCACTCACACTCGCCAACACAAAGCATACGCTGAACCTCGACTCGGCATCCAAGACTTGCGGCCATGGCGCGCAGGTTGTTTAGGCTCTCTTCCATCTCGTCCTCTGCCAGACCAACAATAGAGCCGTCGTCTGCGACTCCGATTTCATACAGCGCGCCTTTGCTCTCTTCCAAGCCTGGCAGCAACCGCTGCGGCATCTCAGGCGTCGTGAGCCTGGCGTCATCAGGAAGGTGTGGGAGAAGAGGTGCCGTTGAAGAGGAAATATGGTACGGGCATGACTGCTGCAGGCGCCATAGTAATTGGGTGGTTAATTGTTCGAGGCGGTGCTGCCTCGATTGCAGAGACGTCAACGGAGGTGGAGTGCTACCCAAGGCTCCCGATTCGGATACAGCGCGGTTCACAGCAATGGAACTTGTCACATCGCCGCGCCGGAGCGAGCCGGAAGCGCGTAGTCCGGTGCTGAAGCGCGTGAATGACCTTCGTCGTTTCAGAAGCAGATGCAGCTTGTACTCGGTTGGACCCTCTTGCGGCTCGGCCTCCAGGCGCGTGACAGTCGTGTTGTCGATTATGGGAATCTGGGTGTTTGCGAGCGAAGTCTGCTCGTTATCGCGGCCAAGTCGTGATGGAGTCCGTTTGCCTACTGGCTGCAGCGCAGGAGAGCTGGTCCCCGTCCCAGCAGGCGGCGTGGCCCATGGCGAAGACACACGCGGTGGGTCCGGGTCGAAAGTGAATATGGAGGCCATGGTTGAAGTCCTTATTTAAGATGGTGGTTGCGTGTAATGGTAGTTTGGGGTGTGGATTGTACTG
The DNA here is from genome assembly GCA_028584115.1 of Stagonosporopsis vannaccii. NCBI lineage: Eukaryota > Fungi > Ascomycota > Dothideomycetes > Pleosporales > Didymellaceae > Stagonosporopsis > Stagonosporopsis vannaccii. The sequence continues at coordinate 3,057 of VWXS01000131.1, read as the reverse complement.
TCATGTATTGCGGCTCTCATATGTCACGTCAAGCTCGTAATGATCTTGAGTTGGTATGGGAGTAGTGCGTCCGGAAAAGTTTGGATAATAGTGGTAGCATCTTGATGGATTATGCGCAAACGCTGTAGACTTCGCAGACGGAAGTGTTGAACAACTCGATGGCGAGTTGTGACGGGCTGCCTCTCGGCAATCACTAGCTGGTGGAAGGCATTGCTCGTGATTTGGAATTATTGTTTGGTACCGTGTGTCAATCGATCGTTTTTAATGATGAAAGTACGGTGTGGTAATGTAGAAGTGGAGAGCAGATGAAGTGGCGGCAACGGGCAGACCCGCTCTTGGCGCTCCGTCCGGAGTCATCGTATACAGTCAGACTTCAGTGCTCTGCCATGATACGAAGGCACCGCCCTTTTGCGCCTAATCTTCCTCGTGTTCAGCCCGATCCTGAACTCGGCCAATGCGCCGTGATTGTGGCATGTTCGTACGCCAACTGACTCCAGCACGTTGCGTCATCGCCGTAATGAGGTGACTAGTGATATGAACGTATCAGGCACATATAGTGTTTTCTAGTCATGCAAGTAGTGATATGAACGTATCAGGCACATACAGTGTTTTCTAGTCATGCGAGGAGTCGTAGTGCTTCGGCGTAGGAGTAGTAGTGATGTGTCTGCGTTAATTTCTATTCCAAAATGCTATGTGCACGGTGATGCAGCCTGTACGGCAGGTATGTACGTCGAGATTGCAAGACTCCTCTATGCACAACCCGTTCTATGCACCTTACGCACCACCCCTGATGCCCCATCTTCCCACTTCCCTCATCGCCCCCTCATCGCCCTTTGCTAGTGCAGGATCCCCAAGGACCCCGGCAAGACACTGCCATCCATCTCTTCCACCTCCCCACCTCAGCAGCTCATTCTTATACAGCTCGCCGTTGTTGCGATCCAGACTCCCCCCAGGCCCATCCTTCTGAAACACATCCCCCCAGATCTTAGCGGCTATGGCGCGGTCAAAGAGGTAAGAATAGTAGGTCGCGCCGTAACCGAACAGATGGCCGAAGAAGCCCTGCCATGCTGTGCCGGCGGGTTCGGGGACGGAGGCGAAGCGGTTGTAGACGTCGTGATAGACGCGGGTGGAGTCGAACGAGGGCTGGGAGGGGAGGGAGGAGTGGTAGGCTTGGTCGAGCATGCAAAGTAGGATCTGCGATTCCAGCTCGGTGTATTGGTTGCGGTTGTCGATTGCGAGGCGGTGCTCAAGTGCTTGCATGGGGAGAGGAGCGTCGGTTTCCCAGTGGCGTGCGTAGAGACCCAGCACGGAGGGGCAAAAGGCAAAGTGCTCCATCAGGACAGAGGGAAGCTCTGCGATGTCGGTTGCGCAGCGGGTGCCGGAGACGTTTTGGAGCGCGGTGCGGCCGAGGATGGAGTGCAACGCGTGGCCCATTTCGTGAAAGAGGGTGCGCACGTCGTGGATGCTGAGGCATGCAGGGCGGCCGGGAGTGGTCGGCTTGTGGAAGTCGCAGATCAGTGCAATGGTGGGGAGCTGGAAGTAGCTGTCACGCTCTGCGTTGTACGCCACAGACATGCCGTCTGTCGCTGCTTCGATGGGGGAGTCGAAGCGGTGGCCCATGTGTGACATTTCTTCAATCTCAGACGGCAGAATCTCACGGCTGCAGCGGAGGGTGAAGTGTGCTGGGTTTGGTGTCTTGCCAGGGCGTGAGAAAAGATCGCAGTACAGGACAGCAATGTGGCCTTCTGTGTCTGACATGACGTCCAGTCTCCGCACACCATCATCCCATACTTCACCTGGTTGCGTTTCGCGAGGAACGAAACGCACGCCGTAGACGCGATCGAACAGGCGCGAGATGCCCTGCAGGACGGTGCCGACAGAGAAGTACGAGGACAACGAGTCGGGCGTTCGCTGACGATATGCGCCTTCCATGCTGGCGAGCATCTTCTGTGTGTAGTAGAACTTGTCCCATGCGTTGATGCGGTCCGGGAAGTTGTCCCGGTGCGCGTCACTCTTCTTCAGCGCGACCAGTTCGTCCAGGTCGGCCATGACGGCCGGTCGGTTGTCCTGGTACAGCGCGTCGAGGAACTGGTTCACGGCCTCGGGCGTCTTGGCCATTTTGTTCTCCAGCGTCATGTGGGCGAAGGTCTCGTAGCCCGAGACGTTTGCCAGTTCAGCGCGCAGCTTCAGCATCTTCTCGAGGCGCGCTATGCTGGACTGGCTGGCGGTGCGCACGGCCGAGTAGACGTCCCTCCGCACGTCGGCGTCCTCGACAAAGCGCAGCGCCAGCTGCGACTCGTGGTGCATGGTCGAGATGGTCGCCTCGCCCCATCTCGTCAGCTGCCTGGCCAGGTTCGGGTCCAGGCCCTTGACGCGCTGCGACTTGAACTTGAGCTTCAGCGTCTCGGGGGCCATGTTCTCCACAAACTGCGAGCCGACCTCGGCAATCTCGCCGCTCATGTCGACCAGCCGCTGGCGTGTTGCGTGGTCCAGCCCAATGCCGAAGCGCGCAAAGTCGTCCATCAGGATGCGGGCGACGATGCGCTCCTCGTCGGACCAGCGGGCGTAGACGTCGGGCATGTCGGCGGCCGTCTTCAGCTGGTCGTACAGCACGGGGGTGGTGTTGAGCTGGTTCATGTACTGGAAGACGGTCTGGTAGGCCTTGACGGCCATGGCCTGGAAGCGGCGGTCCGGGTGGGTGCCGCGCACAAAGTCGGCCAGGTCGATGACGCGGCACAGCAGGTCGCTCAGCTTGTCGAGCTCCTTGACGAGGGCCGTGTAGTCGGCGGGCGACGCGGCGGCGGCGACCTTGTGCACGACGGCATTGCAGCGCTGGATGGTGATGGTGACAAAGTCGACGAAGCCGTCCGGGTGCGTCAGGTACTTGTTGCCGATGATGCCGGCGGGTGGCTGGCTCCTGGAGGCGCGGCGGAAGCTGTCCCAGAAGGCGGCGCTGTCGAAGACGCTGCGCAGGGCGGCGTCGTCGGCCGTGCCGCTGGCAGCGAGGCCGTAGAGGGCGGCGGGCGCAGGCGTGGGCGTGGGCGTGGGCGTGTGGCG